>OX940932.1:25527926-25539005 GCA_954870645.1 Agrotis clavis | reverse complement strand
CTAACCTAACCTAACCTAACCTAACCTAACCTAACTAACCTAACCTAACCTAACCTAACCTAACCTAACCTAACCTAACCTAACCAACCTAACCTAACCTAACCTAACTAACCTAACCTAACCTAACCTAACCTAACCTAACCTAACCTAACCTAACCTAACCTAACCTAACCTAACCTAACCTAACCTAACCTAACCTAACCTAACTAACCTAACCTAACCTAACCTAACCTAACCTAACCTAACCTAACCTAACCTAACCTAACCTAACCTAACCTAACCTAACCTAACCTAACCTAACCTAACCTAACCTAACCTAACCTAACCTAACCTAACCTAACCTAACCTAACCTAACCTAACCTAACCTAACCTAACCTAACCTAACCTAACCTAACCTAACCTAACCTAACCTAACCTAACCTAACCTAACCTAACCTAACCTAACCTAACCTAACCTAACCTAACCTAACCTAACCTAACCTAACCTAACCTAACCTAACCTAACCTAACCTAACCTAACCTAACCTAACCTAACCTAACCTAACCTAACCTAACCTAACCTAACCTAACCTAACCTAACCTAACCTAACCTAACCTAACCTAACCTAACCTAACCTAACCTAACCTAACCTAACCTAACCTAACCTAACCTAACCTAACCTAACCTAACCTAACCTAACCTAACCTAACCTAACCTAACCTAACCTAACCTAACCTAACCTAACCTAACCTAACCTAACCTAACCTAACCTAACCTAACCTAACCTAACCTAACCTAACCTAACCTAACCTAACCTAACCTAACCTAACCTAACCTAACCTAACCTAACCTAACCTAACCTAACCTAACCTAACCTAACCTAACCTAACCTAACCTAACCTAACCTAACCTAACCTAACCTAACCTAACCTAACCTAACCTAACCTAACCTAACCTAACCTAACCTAACCTAACCTAACCTAACCTAACCTAACCTAACCTAACCTAACCTAACCTAACCTAACCTAACCTAACCTAACCTAACCTAACCTAACCTAACCTAACCTAACCTAACCTAACCTAACCTAACCTAACCTAACCTAACCTAACCTAACCTAACCTAACCTAACCTAACCTAACCTAACCTAACCTAACCTAACCTAACCTAACCTAACCTAACCTAACCTAACCTAACCTAACCTAACCTAACCTAACCTAACCTAACCTAACCTAACCTAACCTAACCTAACCTAACCTAACCTAACCTAACCTAACCTAACCTAACCTAACCTAACCTAACCTAACCTAACCTAACCTAACCTAACCTAACCTAACCTAACCTAACCTAACCTAACCTAACCTAACCTAACCTAACCTAACCTAACCTAACCTAACCTAACCTAACCTAACCTAACCTAACCTAACCTAACCTAACCTAACCTAACCTAACCTAACCTAACCTAACCTAACCTAACCTAACCTAACCTAACCTAACCTAACCTAACCTAACCTAACCTAACCTAACCTAACCTAACCTAACCTAACCTAACCTAACCTAACCTAACCTAACCTAACCTAACCTAACCTAACCTAACCTAACCTAACCTAACCTAACCTAACCTAACCTAACCTAACCTAACCTAACCTAACCTAACCTAACCTAACCTAACCTAACCTAACCTAACCTAACCTAACCTAACCTAACCTAACCTAACCTAACCTAACCTAACCTAACCTAACCTAACCTAACCTAACCTAACCTAACCTAACCTAACCTAACCTAACCTAACCTAACCTAACCTAACCTAACCTAACCTAACCTAACCTAACCTAACCTAACCTAACCTAACCTAACCTAACCTAACCTAACCTAACCTAACCTAACCTAACCTAACCTAACCTAACCTAACCTAACCTAACCTAACCTAACCTAACCTAACCTAACCTAACCTAACCTAACCTAACCTAACCTAACCTAACCTAACCTAACCTAACCTAACCTAACCTAACCTAACCTAACCTAACCTAACCTAACCTAACCTAACCTAACCTAACCTAACCTAACCTAACCTAACCTAACCTAACCTAACCTAACCTAACCTAACCTAACCTAACCTAACCTAACCTAACCTAACCTAACCTAACCTAACCTAACCTAACCTAACCTAACCTAACCTAACCTAACCTAACCTAACCTAACCTAACCTAACCTAACCTAACCTAACCTAACCTAACCTAACCTAACCTAACCTAACCTAACCTAACCTAACCTAACCTAACCTAACCTAACCTAACCTAACCTAACCTAACCTAACCTAACCTAACCTAACCTAACCTAACCTAACCTAACCTAACCTAACCTAACCTAACCTAACCTAACCTAACCTAACCTAACCTAACCTAACCTAACCTAACCTAACCTAACCTAACCTAACCTAACCTAACCTAACCTAACCTAACCTAACCTAACCTAACCTAACCTAACCTAACCTAACCTAACCTAACCTAACCTAACCTAACCTAACCTAACCTAACCTAACCTAACCTAACCTAACCTAACCTAACCTAACCTAACCTAACCTAACCTAACCTAACCTAACCTAACCTAACCTAACCTAACCTAACCTAACCTAACCTAACCTAACCTAACCTAACCTAACCTAACCTAACCTAACCTAACCTAACCTAACCTAACCTAACCTAACCTAACCTAACCTAACCTAACCTAACCTAACCTAACCTAACCTAACCTAACCTAACCTAACCTAACCTAACCTAACCTAACCTAACCTAACCTAACCTAACCTAACCTAACCTAACCTAACCTAACCTAACCTAACCTAACCTAACCTAACCTAACCTAACCTAACCTAACCTAACCTAACCTAACCTAACCTAACCTAACCTAACCTAACCTAACCTAACCTAACCTAACCTAACCTAACCTAACCTAACCTAACCTAACCTAACCTAACCTAACCTAACCTAACCTAACCTAACCTAACCTAACCTAACCTAACCTAACCTAACCTAACCTAACCTAACCTAACCTAACCTAACCTAACCTAACCTAACCTAACCTAACCTAACCTAACCTAACCTAACCTAACCTAACCTAACCTAACCTAACCTAACCTAACCTAACCTAACCTAACCTAACCTAACCTAACCTAACCTAACCTAACCTAACCTAACCTAACCTAACCTAACCTAACCTAACCTAACCTAACCTAACCTAACCTAACCTAACCTAACCTAACCTAACCTAACCTAACCTAACCTAACCTAACCTAACCTAACCTAACCTAACCTAACCTAACCTAACCTAACCTAACCTAACCTAACCTAACCTAACCTAACCTAACCTAACCTAACCTAACCTAACCTAACCTAACCTAACCTAACCTAACCTAACCTAACCTAACCTAACCTAACCTAACCTAACCTAACCTAACCTAACCTAACCTAACCTAACCTAACCTAACCTAACCTAACCTAACCTAACCTAACCTAACCTAACCTAACCTAACCTAACCTAACCTAACCTAACCTAACCTAACCTAACCTAACCTAACCTAACCTAACCTAACCTAACCTAACCTAACCTAACCTAACCTAACCTAACCTAACCTAACCTAACCTAACCTAACCTAACCTAACCTAACCTAACCTAACCTAACCTAACCTAACCTAACCTAACCTAACCTAACCTAACCTAACCTAACCTAACCTAACCTAACCTAACCTAACCTAACCTAACCTAACCTAACCTAACCTAACCTAACCTAACCTAACCTAACCTAACCTAACCTAACCTAACCTAACCTAACCTAACCTAACCTAACCTAACCTAACCTAACCTAACCTAACCTAACCTAACCTAACCTAACCTAACCTAACCTAACCTAACCTAACCTAACCTAACCTAACCTAACCTAACCTAACCTAACCTAACCTAACCTAACCTAACCTAACCTAACCTAACCTAACCTAACCTAACCTAACCTAACCTAACCTAACCTAACCTAACCTAACCTAACCTAACCTAACCTAACCTAACCTAACCTAACCTAACCTAACCTAACCTAACCTAACCTAACCTAACCTAACCTAACCTAACCTAACCTAACCTAACCTAACCTAACCTAACCTAACCTAACCTAACCTAACCTAACCTAACCTAACCTAACCTAACCTAACCTAACCTAACCTAACCTAACCTAACCTAACCTAACCTAACCTAACCTAACCTAACCTAACCTAACCTAACCTAACCTAACCTAACCTAACCTAACCTAACCTAACCTAACCTAACCTAACCTAACCTAACCTAACCTAACCTAACCTAACCTAACCTAACCTAACCTAACCTAACCTAACCTAACCTAACCTAACCTAACCTAACCTAACCTAACCTAACCTAACCTAACCTAACCTAACCTAACCTAACCTAACCTAACCTAACCTAACCTAACCTAACCTAACCTAACCTAACCTAACCTAACCTAACCTAACCTAACCTAACCTAACCTAACCTAACCTAACCTAACCTAACCTAACCTAACCTAACCTAACCTAACCTAACCTAACCTAACCTAACCTAACCTAACCTAACCCAGTTGCACTCGGTCACTCGAGCCGAACGCCACGAAAAACCACGCGTTCCGCACAAAAAAATCGGTAAAAATAGGTTTTTCTGCTCGGATTTTGAGTTGTGAGGTGTCATTGGATGCGGAAATTTGCCCCGCACAAAGTGCCGCTCGGAAACCATATCCATTATCAGTGCCTGTAAAGTGAAACGTGAAAAACACAGTTTTTGGAGGTTAAGTGTTTTTGTGCAAATCTTAAAAAGCCGATAGCAGCGAAACAAGATCGACGACCCCCAAATTTTTCTTCACCATCCTGTGGACAATCTGGTCCCCCACCATCCGGACCCACCTCGGACGATCAAACTCCAAGGATTGACGAGATATTCAGGATTTTCTGAAAACCACGTGCACGGAAAAAACGGAACCACTGAAGATATCGGCATGAAAATTGGCACCAACCGAGACCATCATAATTAAAGGCGAGTGTAACTATTTTGAGAATTTTAACGTAACTGGCTGATTTTATATCGCCAATTGAATATCGCAAATTTTGACTTTAATATCTCCGGATCCAAGACGAAATTCGAAAATCTACAACTGCAGCCTGTTGCGCGCTAATTAGATGATTTTAAGTTTTTACTCTCATAATTTTCAGATTAGTCGTTTCTGTAAAAACACTGAAAAACCGTTAAAAACACATTTTTGGTTCTTTTTACATTAGGATATAAATTTATAAAATTTAAATTATAACAGCAACATAGGCATTCATTTCTAGAATATTTAGACATTTTTTTCAAAATTTTTTGACAAATAGTGACAAAGTTATCGATTTTTTAGTGTTTTTCCTAAATAAATCCTTAAATACATGTAAAATTCAAAATTTGATGTTGTATATGTGTTCTAATAGCCCAGCCGGTCCTGTTTAAGCCCAAACTCGGGCATTATATCCCCCAGTTTGGCGGATTTAGCAAAATCCGCCATTTTGGTTCTTTTGGTTAAAATTTTCAGACCGTTATATCTCCGGAACCACTGGGCTGACGAAACTCGGATTTTCGGTCCAGAGTATGTTATTGTCTAATATTTAAGCCTAGTAGGTTTTCAGGACGATTCAGGCCACTGAAATTTTTTGTGACTAAACCGCTTTCAGGAGGTAGCTGAGGTGACGCCCAACTGCAGATCCGAAGCCCCGACTTCCTACGATCAGGGGTTCCGGAGTTACGGCCGGTTGAAGTCGTCATTTGACAGTTCGGCGGCCATTTTGTTTATTTTAAAACAGTCATAGCTCCTGAACCGTTGGTCGTGGAAAGTTGCGGTTTTCTGTTAGGCAATCTAGGGCACACTGTCTACCCGGCCCTGGGTTTTTCAGGCGTTTTGGGGCTGAAAGTTTTCAGCATCCTGAAAACGATCCCACGCGATAAAGCGGGAGGAGCCGAGCCGGTAGAGTCCAAGCACGGGTGTTCTGCGGCTTGTGGGGGAGAAGTTGTACTGGGTTGAAAATTGACTTTGACAGTTCTCGAACTGTCAAATCGATTTTCGGACTCGGATATCTCTCCAACCGGAAGTCGTAGAGGGCTCGGGTTTCTTCTCAGGACATTGGCTGGCTTCATTCTACCCGCTCGTTGCCATTTCAGGGATTTTCAGGAGCTCAAGAATTTTCAGCCTGAAAACCTCACCGGTGGATGGGTCTCGTCGGGCCAACTTCGGAAAGCCCAAACACGAGGGTGTTCGGACTGGTGGTTGCGGAGATAACCTGCTTTAACCATTTCTGGTTGCCATATTGGCGGAAAAACCAAAAACTTTGGATCGAGATATCTCCGGAACCCTTTGTCGTAGTCGCATCGAGTTTGGTGTCATAGGAAAGGGCTCGGGGAGAGCTATTCACTGAGCCTACTAACAAGACTCTACATAGAGTTGAAAAAAATTTTCCCTCGTAACTCGGAGCCCAAGGGCCGTAGAACGTTCTGACCTTGCACAAGAGCTAGTTCTCTGTATTTTCTAAGTATTGGAACCTACCAGATTGCTCTGGTAGAGACTGACTCCCCAAGAGTCAAAAAATTATATTTTTATTTTTAATTTGTTTTATTGTATATTTTCTATTTTATTTCTTTGTTATTTAAATGCACAGTGTCTCACGGAGGCTTTATTGAGCCCGAAATTTTCTCTCTATGACCGCAGACTAGCGATTACTGCCAAATTTTTCTGTGTATTTATTTTGTCTGTTGTTTTCTGTTTTTATTCATTGTTTTATTTGTTATTTATTCTTTCGGCTGTGCACATCTTTACACTGTGCACAAGCCGTTGTTAACGTTTACTAAATCTTACCTACTGACGCACTACACCGACAATGCTGGCTAGAACCCCGGCGAAACCCTCCGAGGGTAAAGAGACGCAAAAATCACCAACAAAGGCACAAATGGTTCAGGAAAAACCTTCCCCGCCCAAGACACAAACGATTACCTCTAAGGTGAGACGCAGTGTCGAGACACTCGAGGCGGCCGCATCTGCGCAATACGACTTGACGCCTTCAACTAGTAAACAAGATTTTCAAGCCAAACCAAGGCAAGTCCTGTCACCACCCTCAAAGACGCTGGAAATCCTCGTCCAACCAAAACAAGTTCCCCTTGGTCGCGTGGCCGAAGCTAAAGCCTGCCTAATAAAGGCAAGAACGAATATGGGAAACTCGCGAAACACGAGGACAGACATTAAGAAAAACGTCATGGAGGCGGTGGAGAAGCTGGTCCAACTAGTTAAAGATGCGGAAAATGAGATTAGAAATCTCAAAAAGACCGGGGAAGTTATAACGCTCGATAGCCCGACGCCTATACAAGAAACACCAGAAAAAGCGAGTCACATGGAGACTAACGAAGGTAACAACCAAATAATCTCGCAGCTCAGAGAGCAAAGCCGTCTCATCATTGAAAATGGGAAGAAGTTAGACGACTTGAAAGAGAGAATGGAACAGCAACAGCAACAGGTCCATAGTACAAGAACCTATGCGGAGACCGCAGCGGCTCGGCCTGCCTTGCAGTCACTGCCGAAAGACACCTTACACTCGGTGGTCGTTACGTCGCAGGACGAGCGCGACACGGGTGATCAGGTGCTGACAAGAGTCAGGGAAGCAGTGAATGCCAGGGAGGGCTGGGTCAGGGTGGAAAGAACCCGGAAAGGAAGAGACCGCAAGGTCATTATGAGCTGTAAAACTGAGGAAGAAAGGCAAAAGGTTAAAAACAGGATAGAGAAGTCAGGGAAAAACCTCATAGTGGAGGAAATGAAGAATCGCGACCCCCTCCTGAAGCTCGCTGATGTACTCGCGGTGAATACCGATGAGGAAGTACTAAAAGCCTTCAGGAGGCAAAACCAAGATATTTTCCGCGACCTCAAAAAAGAGGAGGACAGACTGGAGATAAAATACAAAAGGAAGGCACGAAACCCACACACGAGCCATATCGTGCTGAGTGTATCTCCAGTCATTTGGAAGCGAGCAACTGAGGCTGGAGCAGTCTACATAGACCTCCAAAGGATAAGGGTGACGGACCAGTCACCCCTGGTGCAGTGCTCGCGATGCCTAGGGTATGGCCATAGCAAGAAGTACTGTACGGCCTCAGAAGACCTTTGCAGCCACTGCGGAGGGCCGCACCTTAAGGCGCAGTGCCCAGAGTGGTTGTCAGGTAGCGAGCCAACCTGCAGAAACTGCACAGCGGCAAGCCTCTCTCGCAATGATCACAATGCCTTTGACTCAGAATGCCCTATCCGCGTGAAACGGGACGCAATAGCACGGATGTCCGTAGCTTATTGCTAAGGTGGTCCCAAAGCATACTCCGGCGTCAAATACAGCAAGACCATACCGGGTGGCCCAAGCAAATCTCCAGAGGAAGGAACTGGCTACCACCGAACTCTTTATAGAGGCCAGTGAACGGAAGATCGCATGGGCACTGATCCAGGAGCCATATGTGGGAGGAGCACGGAGTATGAAGAGCTACCGTGGTGCGAGACTCTACCAGTGCGAGGTTGATGGTAGTGGGAGGGTTAAGGCGGCAATCGCCGTCTTTGATGATGACTTGGACGTCATTCCCTACCCGAAACTCACCACGAACAACATCGTTGTGGTGGGGATCCGGACCAAAGCCTGGGAAATCGCAGTAGTCTCGTATTACTTCGAGCCAGACCAACCCATAGGGCCCTACCTGGACCAGTTGACCCAGATCAAGCGAGAAGTGGCCACCGGTAGATTGCTGATAGGGGGCGACGCAAACGCGAAGAGCAGCTGGTGGGGTAGCACAACAGAGGACCCCAGGGGTGAGGACATGTTCGGGACCCTGGCAGAGTTAGAGCTACAGGTACTGAACACTGGTGATACGCCCACCTTTGATACTATCAGAGGTGGAAGAGCGTTGAAGAGCCACGTAGACGTCACGGCGTGTTCGCTCGACCTATTTGACCTGGTGGATGGCTGGCGGGTCGACACCGGCGTAACGAGCTCAGACCACAACACCATTCTATTTGAAGTTAACGTGCAGAGGGAAAAGGGGATGAATATCATTAGGACTACTAGAATTTTTAATACAAAAAGAGCAGATTGGGGGAAATTTAAAGAAACACTAATAAACTATAAAACAGAAAATAATTTAAATTTAGAAACAATAAAAAACCTTACGAATAAACAAGACTTGGAAAAATTAGTCGTAAAATACCAAAAGGGAATCGGGATAGCCTGCGAAAGCGCTATCCCGAAAATTAAAAGTAAAACAAAACTTACCGTCCCATGGTGGTCCGATGAGCTCGCTGCGCTGAAAAAGAAGTTCACCAGACTGAAGAACCGCATCCGCAACGCCGCACCGGTCCGGAGAGCGATGGTCGTCGACGAGTACCTGAAAGCCAAAGAAGAGTATGAGTGCAAGGCCAAACAGGCCCAAACCGCCAGCTGGAAGGAGTTCTGCAGAAAGCAGGACCGCGAAGGAGTATGGGAGGGCATCTACAGAGTGATCGGAAGGACCGCCAGGAGGAAAGAAGATCTGACCCTACAAAACGATGGTGCATTCCTAAACCCAGAGGAGTCGGCAGCCCTACTCGCCGACACGTTCTATCCCAAGGACACAGCGGAAGAGGACAATGAGGACCATAGGCTTATGAGAGAAGCAGCTCGCCGGGTAAACGAGTGGAAGCATGGTGAACACCATGACCCACCGTTTACACCGCTAGAACTGAGGACAGCCGTGGTAGGATTTAACCCAAAAAAGGCCCCCGGATCGGATGGACTTACGTCGGATATCTGCTGTCGAGCGATCAACCAGGACCCGGACGCATTCCTTGCCCTTTTCAATAAATGCCTAGAACTGGCACACTTCCCGAACATCTGGAAGGAGGCTACGGTGGTTGTCCTCAGAAAACCGGGCAAGGACAATTACTTGAACCCCAAGTCCTACAGACCGATAGGTCTACTACCGGTCTTGGGTAAGGTCCTGGAGAAGATGGTAGTGGCACGAGTCAAGTGGCAGCTGGTACCGCGGCTTAGTACTCGCCAGTTTGGCTTTATGCCCCAGAGGAGCACCGAGGACGCTCTCTATACTCTAATAAATCACGTGAAGGACAAGTTGAGGCTGAAAAAGCTAATTGTCCTGGTGTCATTGGATATAGAGGGCGCCTTCGATAGCGCATGGTGGCCAGCTATCAAAGTCAGGCTGGCAGAGGAAAAGTGCCCGGTGAATATCAGGAGGCTACTTGACAGCTACCTCAACAGCAGAAAAGTTAGGGTTAGATATGCCGGGGTGGAATGCACAATAGAGACAAACAAAGGCTGTGTTCAAGGGTCAATTGGCGGTCCAATACTGTGGAATCTGTTGCTAGACTCATTGCTCCAGAAGTTAGAAAAAGAGGGACTGTTTGTGCAGGCTTTTGCCGACGATATTGTTCTGGTGGTGGATGGAGATACAGCCAGCGAAGTAGCTAGGGTGACCAATGCAGCCCTCGCCCATGTTCAGAGCTGGGGTGTCCGAAACAAGCTGAGGTTTGCACCGCACAAAACCTGTGCGATGCTTATAACCAATAAGCTTAAGTACGACACACCAGTTTTGAGCATGGCCGGGGTCGACATTGGCTTCGTAAAAAGCATGAAGCTGCTGGGGCTAGTCATTGATGAAAAGCTCACCTTCAATGAGCACGCGGCGAACGTCTGTAGGAAAGCAGCTGAGCTATACAAGCAGCTATCTAGGGCGGCCAAAGTTAATTGGGGTTTGAGTAGAGACGTTATCCATACCATCTACACCGCCGTGATAGAGCCCATTGTCACCTACGCGGCTGCAGCCTGGGCTCCCGCTACGAAAAAGCTGGGTATACGGAAGAAGCTTAGCTCTGTCCAAAGAGGCCTCGTCCAGAAGCTCTGCAAGTCTTACCGCACTGTCTCTCTAAACTCGGCACTGGTACTGTCTGGGATACTACCTCTGGACCTGCGCATACAGGAGGCAGCCGCCCTGTATGAAGCGAGGAGAGGGTCGTCCCAGTTTGCGCCAAGG
>OX940932.1:25502926-25522926 GCA_954870645.1 Agrotis clavis | reverse complement strand
ACCTAACCTAACCTAACCTAACCTAACCTAACCTAACCTAACCTAACCTAACCTAACCTAACCTAACCTAACCTAACCTAACCTAACCTAACCTAACCTAACCTAACCTAACCTAACCTAACCTAACCTAACCTAACCTAACCTAACCTAACCTAACCTAACCTAACCTAACCTAACCTAACCTAACCTAACCTAACCTAACCTAACCTAACCTAACCTAACCTAACCTAACCTAACCTAACCTAACCTAACCTAACCTAACCTAACCTAACCTAACCTAACCTAACCTAACCTAACCTAACCTAACCTAACCTAACCTAACCTAACCTAACCTAACCTAACCTAACCTAACCTAACCTAACCTAACCTAACCTAACCTAACCTAACCTAACCTAACCTAACCTAACCTAACCTAACCTAACCTAACCTAACCTAACCTAACCTAACCTAACCTAACCTAACCTAACCTAACCTAACCTAACCTAACCTAACCTAACCTAACCTAACCTAACCTAACCTAACCTAACCTAACCTAACCTAACCTAACCTAACCTAACCTAACCTAACCTAACCTAACCTAACCTAACCTAACCTAACCTAACCTAACCTAACCTAACCTAACCTAACCTCCTAACCTAACCTAACCTAACCTAACCTAACCTAACCTAACCTAACCTAACCTAACCTAACCTAACCTAACCTAACCTAACCTAACCTAACCTAACCTAACCTAACCTAACCTAACCTAACCTAACCTAACCTAACCTAACCTAACCTAACCTAACCTAACCTAACCTAACCTAACCTAACCTAACCTAACCTAACCTAACCTAACCTAACCTAACCTAACCTAACCTAACCTAACCTAACCTAACCTAACCTAACCTAACCTAACCTAACCTAACCTAACCTAACCTAACCTAACCTAACCTAACCTAACCTAACCTAACCTAACCTAACCTAACCTAACCTAACCTAACCTAACCTAACTAACCTAACCTAACCTAACCTAACCTAACCTAACCTAACCTAACCTAACCTAACCTAACCTAACCTAACCTAACCTAACCTAACCTAACCTAACCTAACCTAACCTAACCTAACCTAACCTAACCTAACCTAACCTAACCTAACCTAACCTAACCTAACCTAACCTAACCTAACCTAACCTAACCTAACCTAACCTAACCTAACCTAACCTAACCTAACCTAACCTAACCTAACCTAACCTAACCTAACCTAACCTAACCTAACCTAACCTAACCTAACCTAACCTAACCTAACCTAACCTAACCTAACCTAACCTAACCTAACCTAACCTAACCTAACCTAACCTAACCTAACCTAACCTAACCTAACCTAACCTAACCTAACCTAACCTAACCTAACCTAACCTAACCTAACCTAACCTAACAACCTAACCTAACCTAACCTAACCTAACCTAACCTAACCTAACCTAACCTAACCTAACCTAACCTAACCTAACCTAACCTAACCTAACCTAACCTAACCTAACCTAACCTAACCTAACCTAACCTAACCTAACCTAACCTAACCTAACCTAACCTAACCTAACCTAACCTAACCTAACCTAACCTAACCTAACCTAACCTAACCTAACCTAACCTAACCTAACCTAACCTAACCTAACCTAACCTAACCTAACCTAACCTAACCTAACCTAACCTAACCTAACCTAACCTAACCTAACCTAACCTAACCTAACCTAACCTAACCTAACCTAACCTAACCTAACCTAACCTAACCTAACCTAACCTAACCTAACCTAACCTAACCTAACCTAACCTAACCTAACCTAACCTAACCTAACCTAACCTAACCTAACCTAACCTAACCTAACCTAACCTAACCTAACCTAACCTAACCTAACCTAACCTAACCTAACCTAACCTAACCTAACCTAACCTAACCTAACCTAACCTAACCTAACCTAACCTAACCTAACCTAACCTAACCTAACCTAACCTAACCTAACCTAACCTAACCTAACCTAACCTAACCTAACCTAACCTAACCTAACCTAACCTAACCTAACCTAACCTAACCTAACCTAACCTAACCTAACCTAACCTAACCTAACCTAACCTAACCTAACCTAACCTAACCTAACCTAACCTAACCTAACCTAACCTAACCTAACCTAACCTAACCTAACCTAACCTAACCTAACCTAACCTAACCTAACCTAACCTAACCTAACCTAACCTAACCTAACCTAACCTAACCTAACCTAACCTAACCTAACCTAACCTAACCTAACCTAACCTAACCTAACCTAACCTAACCTAACCTAACCTAACCTAACCTAACCTAACCTAACCTAACCTAACCTAACCTAACCTAACCTAACCTAACCTAACCTAACCTAACCTAACCTAACCTAACCCATCGATATCTTTTTAGTCTTAAGTGCGATTTTGAAGCTGTTTTCAGCTCATTAGACCTAAAAAGGCGGACGCCTATCGTTTGACACAAATCGCAACCCCTAAATCTCAACCCTTACCCTTATTTTGCATTTTTTCAATTTTTTGTCAAAATTTCACCACATTTAATTCAGTAACTTCGCCATTTTTTGATCTAAATTAACCGTTTCAAATTTAAAATAGTCTCAGCAACCGCCCTCAATTATTCCAGCGATCAGGTCCGCCTTCCGTGGCCCTAGTTCCGGAGTGGGGGTGAAAAACACTAAATTTAACGTAATAAACTGGTTTTTAGGCCATAACTCAAAATTTTGTCTCTTGTCGCAAAATCTTTTATTTCATATTCGACTAGCCCGCGCGGAGCCCGATCCAACGATACCCCGCACGACCGGCTAGCTCGCAAAAAATTTTCCCCACCCACCCACCCATTGGCCTATAGCTAGGAGGGAAAACTTTATTTTGACCAAAAATTTTTTTCTTTCTTATTTCGTTTCCTCATCCCTTGTGGAGGTAGACCGTCGCTATTAGCGCAGACAGGGTTTGATTTTAGGCAAACTTCACTTGTTTTAAGTATTTTTAAATTTAATTTGACTCCAGACATTGATCCCTTTACAGGGACATATTTTAACTCGTTGTGACCTAATTTGTTATACTTTATTTAATCACACTTAATTATATCTGACCGTATCCCTCCTTTACAGGGATTCAGATTCAGCATCGATTATTATATCTTCCCTCTTTACAGGAAGTGAAGGGTCCAGTGTCCTATCCTCCCTCTCCGAGCAGAAACTAGTTATCAGTAACCCCCCTTTACAGGGTTTCTCTATATTAACTGCTCCAAAACGCCAAACTATGTACCGCACTCCAGTCGTTCCCACCATGACTCAGTGCTCCGGGGGCTCGCCGCGATCGGTGGAGAAGGCGGGGCCGCCTCCCACGGAGGCCAGGAGGAGAATCTCGTTCGGAGAAAGTAGTCCTCCGGCCCTTCAGACCGGCCTTCACACTCCGGCGACGCGGCGAGTAACCGTAGAAGCTGCCAGAACGATCAAAAAGTCTGGGGTTGGGCACCGCAGCCGTGTTGAGGAGGCGAGAGCTTGCCTGAATAAGGCGAAGATCAATTTGGGCAACTCTCGCAACCTCAAAACCGACATTAAAGCTGCGGTGCTTGAGGCCATAAACAGGCTCTTTGAGCTAGTGAAGGAGTCGGAGCTTGACCGGACTCCCTCCATCCCTACTGCCATACCGGTACCTGCCTCCACTGCCAACCATAGTCAGGACCCCGTTTCCGGCGACGTTCACGCTGGTCAGACTGAGCTCCTGAATGCCATCAAGGAGCATATCTCGGAGCTGAAAGACAACTCCAAGAAATTGGACTCGCTCCGAGACAGTCTGACCAGCGGGATGAGGGTGGGGGAGACAACTTACGCGGGTGTAGCAGCCAACACAAAGAGCCATACTGGGGCGCACGTCCCGGAGCGAACTACGCTGCACTCGGTGATTGTCTCCTCGACAGTCGAGATGGAAACGGGGGACGAGATCCTCGAGAAGGTCAGGAAGGCAGTGGACGCAAAGGAGGGCTGGGTACGGGTGGACAGAGTCCGGAAAGCCAAGGACAGAAAGATTATACTGGGATGCGAGACAACGGAGGAGAGGGCCAAACTCCGTAAGCGACTCAGTGAGGCCGGAGAGAACCTGGTCGTCGAGGACGTGAAAAACCGAAACCCGCTTCTGGTTCTTAGGGACGTACTTTCGGTCCACAGCGACGAGGAAGTCCTTACAGCTCTTAGGAACCAGAACCGGGAGGTATTCCACGGCCTCGGCGACGAGGAGCAAAAAATGTGTGTGCGCTTCAGAAAAAAGTCCCGTAACCCCCACGTAACTAGCATTGTGCTGAGTGTGTCCCCTGCGGTCTGGAGACGGGCACTCGAAGGAGGCAAGCTTAGGATTGATCTCCAGAGAGTGCGCGTTGAGGACCAGACACCCCTGGTGCAGTGCACGCGCTGCTTAGCATATGGTCACGGCAAGCGTCTCTGCACAGAGCCGGTTGACCTATGCAGCCACTGTGGCGGCCCACATCTTAGTGTGGACTGCCTTAAAAAGCAGAATGGCCAACCAGCGGAGTGCGTGAACTGCACCAGGGCAAAGCGGGGGGAGCACTCACACAATGCTTTTAGTAGTGAGTGCCCAGTGCGTGGGAAGTGGGATGCGTTCGCGAGGGCTGCAATACAATATTGCTAAAGGCGTCGATGCGCCCACTCCCGCGTACAGTGACATCACCAATTCGGCACAGCCAAAAGGCAGACGCATAGAGCGAACCATCAGGGTTGGCTCAGAAACATGTATTAATTATAGTTACTTTCGTTGGAAATTGGCTAGAATTGTGCCGCGTGAGGGGTCAATCCTGGTGGTATCGCCAAGCTGTGTCAGATTGGATAAAGCCCTGCTTGACTGGCGGTTGTTTTGTGTCTGTCCCAAAAGTTGCTCAATTTTGACTAATATAGTAAAGTATATCCTGCAAACATTGACAACTGGAAGGATCACACAGGACACAACTAGCGACAACCAGTCAAATGGATGCAAGGAAATATGGGCAAAAAAGGGTCAAAATATAGCTAGAAGTAGATTGGGTCTAGAAATAATTTAGAAGAAATGAAATAGTCGTACGCTTTTGGAAAAATAAATATAAAATCAAATTGAACATAGGAAGGAAATCAAATAATATTTAATAAAGTAAATCAAGTTGAAAAACACATATCAAGAAAAACAAAGAAAAAGAAGAAATAGTAGAAAAATTAAAAGTAATAAAATTGTGCAAAACACACACATAGCTCTCTTCAACCAATATTGAGTAACGAACTGCCAAGCCCTGAAACCTAAGGTCTCTGCAAGCTTACAGCAGAGGGACACTGGCAGGGCAGGAGTGGGTTTTAGTGGGTTCGAGTCCCACACTACCTCGACTGTCTCATGGTCTCAGAGAGACGGTGAGACAGCCGAGGTGTCCGCGGGGATTTCCCACTCCTGCCTCTATAAAAAAAAAAAAAAAAAAAAAAAAAAAAAAAAAAAAAACCTAACCTAACCTAACCTAACCTAACCTAACCTAACCTAACCTAACCTAACCTAACCTAACCTAACCTAACCTAACCTAACCTAACCTAACCTAACCTAACCTAACCTAACCTAACCTAACCTAACCTAACCTAACCTAACCTAACCTAACCTAACCTAACCTAACCTAACCTAACCTAACCTAACCTAACCTAACCTAACCTAACCTAACCTAACCTAACCTAACCTAACCTAACCTAACCTAACCTAACCTAACCTAACCTAACCTAACCTAACCTAACCTAACCTAACCTAACCTAACCTAACCTAACCTAACCTAACCTAACCTAACCTAACCTAACCTAACCTAACCTAACCTAACCCAGTTGCACTCGGTCAGCCGAGCAGTTAGCAGCAAAACTGCACGTGCTCCGCACATTAAATTGCGAAAAAATAGGTTTTTCTGCAGTAATCCTATCGTGTGAAGTGTCGTTCGATGCGCGAAATCGAGCCCGACCAAGTGCCGCCCGAAAAGTGTGTTTGTGATCAGTGCCTGAAAAGTTATTCACGAAAAACCGTTTCTTGTGAGGTTAAGTGCAACGTGGTTAAGCTTAAAACGCTTACGCCGTGAGAACGAGATCGACGACCCCCAAATTTTATTTTGGATTCCTGTGAACATCGTGGTCCCCTACCATCTGGACCACTCCTGGGCGTCCGGTCGCATCGATTCCTGAAGTTATTCAGGAAAAACGAAAAACCACGTGCGCTGAAAACACAGAACGAGCGAAGATACAGGCACGAAATTCGGCACCAACAAAGACCCCTATAAACAAAGGCGAGTGCAACAATTTTCTGAATTTTATCTCTTCAGTCTGATTTTATATAACTATTTAAAAATTGCAAAATTGCACCATCATAACTCTGCAACGGAGAGCAATCTCGAAGATCTGCGACTGCAGCCCCCTGCGCGCTCGATAGTTGACCCTAAGTTTTTAGTTTTAGATTTTTCAGACTGACTGTTCTCCTGAAATCGCTGAAAAATCGATAAATTCACTTTTTTCAATTTTTTGATATAAGGATAAGGACACAAAATTGGTAAATCAATTTGACAGCAAAGCCCCCTATTTTTACAATATTTTCACATTTTTTCAAAATTTTTCACTAAAGAACCACAAAGATATCGATTTTTAAACGATTTTAGCCAATAATTCATTAATAATAGGATAAAATTACTTTTTTACTGTATATATGTGTTTAGAATAGGTATTACAGTTAGTTTAAGCCCAAACTTGGGCCAGGTAGCCCCAAAGCTGTCGTTTTTGACAAAATTGGCCTTTTTGCCAAATTAGGATTTAATTTTGTTTTTGCAATAGCTCCTAAACCGCTTGTCCTACGGACTTGCGGTTTTGACGCTCAGAAGGAGCATAGCGGTATAAACAACTTTGGCTTAAATTTCAGCCTTTTCAGGCTGAAAAATTTTTCAGGCCTGAAAACCCTTTCACCCGCTGGACAGAGTGGAGCCGATCTGTCCAGTGAAAACCCGGGATCGCTGCGACTCGTAGTTACCAAGATATCGCAGGTTGAAGTGGGCATTTGACAGTTCGGCGGCCATTTTGAAAAAATTCAACCTGCCTTATCTCTTGAACCCGTGGTCGTATTTAAATTCTGTCTTCAGATTTACGCTCAGGGGCGCAACGCCTTCCCCCTCCCATTGGTTTCAGGAGGTTTGGCCGCAAAATATTTCAGGTTTTTAATTTTGATTCGGACGGCTAGAGGAAGTGACGCTGAACCAGAAGAGTCCAAACTCGAGTTCTCTGCGACGTATAAGACCGGAGTTATCGCAGGTCAAACATTGACTTTGACAGCCACGGCGGCCATTTTGAAAAATTAAAAACACCAATAACTCCGGAACGGTTGGTCGCAGAGAGCTGGGGTTTCTTCTGGGGCAACTAGCCCGACACCGGCAACTTCCAAAAGTCACTTTCAGGACTTTTCAGCGCTGAAGGTTTTTCAGGCCTGAAAATTATTTCATCGAATAGAGCTCGCCGAGCACATCATTTTGAGCCCAAGCACGGGGCAATTCGGCCCAGGGGTTAACGGGATACATCAAATATCCCTTTTTTGGCGGACGATTGGGAAAATATCCCAAAATTTCGATCGACTGTATCTCGGAGACCCTTGGGGCGATCAGCATCGTGTTTGGTATCGTCTTGGAGGGCTCGGGGAGGGCTACTTCGTGACTGCAGAAAAACGACTCTAGGTAGAGCCAAAAAGTTTTTCCACCGTAAATCGGAACCCAGAGGCCCTGGAACGTTTTTCTTTGGGAATCGGACTCTTGAGTATCTGTTATAGACTAGGAACTGAACTCTATCAGTATACCCTGCTAGTGACAGTCTCTATATAGAGAAATTTTTTTTGTTTATTTTTAGTCTTTATTTTAATTATTATTGTGTACTGTGTTTTACGGAGGTTCTATTGAGCCGAACTACTTTCTCCTTGTGACCTGGAACTAGTGCTTACTAGACCCAGCCCTTGTTTATTGTTTGTTTTTTGTTAATTTTGTTTTTATTTTACCTTATTATTTCATTTTATTTACTTTATACACTGCACACACCTTTTACACTGTGTGCAGTCTCTTCTCTCTTTTAACTTTACACTTACGCTCGCGCGCACTATTGTGCAAACTTTATTTTATCTACTCTTTTACCGAATTGACGCTCTCCACCACCATGATGCCGAGAACGCCAGCAAGAACCGCCGACGAAACGGGGAAAAAGTCCCCACCAAGGACTCAAACAATAACGCCCATCGCTGGTACCAGCGCTGGAAAACAGAAGTCCCCTCCCAAGACGCAAACGCTGGCGACCAACGTCAGACGCAGCGTTGAAAAACTGGAAGCCACAGGATTGGAACTCCAAAACGCTACACCATCGACTAGCAAGCTGGATATCCCTGTACTGCCAAGACAGGTATTAAAAAGTCGCCTGGGGGAGGCAAAATCCAGCTATTTCAGTGCCAAGACAAATATCGGCAATTCACGCAATTTAAGGACCGATATTAAGACCAGCGTTCTGGAATCGTTAGAAAAACTTTTCCAGTTAATAAAAGAGGCGGAGGCAGAAATCAAAACACTTAAAAAGACCGGAGTGGAGCCAAATCAAACCAAGGAGTCGCTGGAAATGCCGGAGAGTACGCCTCAGGAGCAGACCAAAGGAGACAACAGCCAGATTATGGAGCAGCTCAAGGAGCAAAATCGGCTACTCCTTGAAAATACTAAGAAATTAGACGATATAAAAGTCATTATGGACCAGCAACACACAAGTTCCAGAACGTACGCGGAAACAGCTGCAGTCCGACCCAACTCGCAACCACCTCCGAATGCGCTGCACTCTGTCGTCATAACGTCGCAAGACGAAGACGACACAGGCGACCAAGTCCTCACGAAAATAAGAGAGGCAGTGAAAGCCAAGGAGGGATGGATCCGGGTGGAAAGGACCAGGAAGGCAAAAGATAGAAAGATAATTCTAAGCTGCAACACAGTCGAGGACAGACAAGAATTGAAAAAGAGACTAGAAAACTCCGGGAAAAACTTGAGCGTGGAAGAGGTCAAGAACAGGGACCCCCTCCTTAAGCTAGCGGACGTCCTCTCAGTCAACACTGACGAGGAAGTCTTAAAAGCATTCCGGAACCAAAATCGGGGAATCTTCCACGACCTCCCGGAGAAAGAGGACAGAGTGAGCATTAAATATAAAAGGAAAGCCCGCAATCCGCACACGAACCACGTTGTCCTCAGCGTTTCTCCGACACTGTGGAGACGAGCAACTGAGGCTGGAGCCGTGTACATAGATCTGCAGCGCATAAAAGTGACAGACCAGTCACCCCTGATACAGTGTACACGGTGCCTTCAGTACGGTCACAGTAAGAGATACTGCACGGCTCCAATGGACCTCTGCTGTCACTGTGGAGGGCCGCATCTAAGAGCACAATGCCCAGACTGGATGGCAGGCACTCAGGCAACATGCAGGAACTGTACAGCAGCTGATTTACCTCGGAACGACCACAACGCGTTCAGCGCAGAATGCCCGATCCGCAAAAAGCGAGACGCAATAGCTAGGCTTTCTATTGCATATTGCTAAAGTTGTCCCAGGAGATACTCCAGCGTCATCAGCAAGACCATACTGGGTGGCCCAAGCAAACTTACAAAGGAAGGAACTGGCAACCACCGAACTCATTCTAGAGGCCAGTGAGCGCAAGCTAGCATGGGCACTGATCCAGGAGCCGTATGTGGGAGGAGCAAGAAGTATGAAGAGCTACCGAGGTGCGCGAATCTACCAGAGCGAGGTTGATGGAAGTGGGAGGGTTAAGGCGGCAATCGCCGTCTTTGATGATGACCTAGACGTTATCCCCTACCCGAAACTCACCACGAACAACATCGTTGTGGTGGGGATCCGGACCAAAGCCTGGGAAATCGCAGTAGTCTCCTATTACTTCGAGCCAGACCAACCCATAGGGCCCTACCTGGATCAGTTGACTCAGATCAAACGAGAAGTGGCCACCAGTAGATTGCTGATAGGGGGCGACGCAAACGCGAAAAGCAGCTGGTGGGGTAGCACCGTAGAGGATCCTAGGGGTGAGGAGATGATTGGGACCTTAGACGAGTTAGAGCTTCAGGTACTAAACGTTGGTGACACGCCCACCTTTGACACCGTCAGGGGAGGGAGAGTGCTGATGAGCCACGTTGACGTCACGGCATGTTCGCTCGACCTTATTGACCTGGTGGATGGCTGGCGGGTAGACACTGGTGCAACGAGCTCGGACCATAATACAATTTTCTTCCAAATAAAAATAAAAAGAGAAAAAGGGATGAGCATCACTAGAACTACTAGAAGGTTTAATAGTAAAAAAGCAGATTGGGAAAAATTTGGAGAGGAGTTAAAAATCTTTAAATTAGAAAATAATATTCAGGTAGAGACCATTAAAAGTATTGAATGTAAAAATAAATTAGAAGAATTAATAGTAAATTATCAGAAGGGAATTGAAACAGCTTGCGAACGAACGATGCCTAAAATCAAAAACAAAGTTAAGCTTACTGTCCCGTGGTGGTCCGAGGAGCTCGCTGCCTTGAAAAAGGAATTCACCAGGCGGAAAAACCGCATCCGCAACGCCGCACCGGTCCGGAGAGCAAAGGTCGTCGACGAGTACCTGAAAGCCAAAGAAGAATACGAGTGCAAAGCCAAACAGGCCCAAACCGCCAGCTGGAAGGAGTTTTGTAGAAAACAAGACCGCGAAGGAGTATGGGAGGGCATATACAGAGTGATCGGAAGGACCGCCAGGAGGAAAGAAGATTTGACCCTACGTAACGATGGTGCATTCCTAAACCCAAAGGAGTCGGCAGCCCTACTCGCCGATACGTTCTATCCCAAGGACACAGCGGAGGACGACAACGACGACCACAGGCTCACCAGAGAAGCAGCACGCCGGGTAAACGAGTGGAAGCATGGTGAATACCATGACCCACCGTTTACACCGCTAGAGCTGAGAACAGCCGTGGCAGGTTTCAACCCGAAGAAGGCCCCCGGATCGGATGGACTTACATCGGACATCTGCTGTCGAGCGATCCACCAGGACCCGGACGCATTCCTTGCCCTGTTCAACAAATGCCTGGAACTGGCACACTTCCCGAACATCTGGAAGGAGGCTACGGTAGTAGTCCTCAGGAAACCGGGCAAGGATGACTATTTGAACCCCAAGTCCTATAGACCGATAGGTCTACTGCCGGTCTTGGGGAAGGTCCTGGAGAGGATGGTAGTGACACGAGTCAAATGGCATCTGGTACCGCGGATTAGTACTCGCCAGTTTGGCTTTATGCCCCAGAGGAGCACCGAGGACGCGCTCTATACGCTAATAAATCACGTGAAGGACAAGTTGAGGCTGAAGAAGCTAATTGTCCTGGTGTCATTGGATATAGAGGGCGCCTTCGATAGCGCATGGTGGCCAGCTATCAAAGTCAGGCTGGCAGAGGAAAAGTGCCCGGTGAATATCAGAAGGTTAATTGACAGTTACCTCGACAGCAGAAAAGTTAGGGTTAGATATGCCGGGGAGGAATGCACACGAGAGACGAATAAGGGCTGTGTCCAAGGGTCAATTGGCGGTCCAATACTATGGAACTCGTTGCTGGATCCATTGCTTCAGGATCTTGAGAAAGAGGGACACTTTGTACAGGCCTTTGCGGACGACATCGTACTGGTGGTGGATGGCGATACAGCAACGGATATAACTAGGACGGCCAATGCAGTCCTCGCCCGTGTTCAGAGCTGGGGTGTCAGAAATAAGTTGAGGTTTGCACCGCACAAAACCTGTGCGATGCTTATAACCAATAAGCTTAAGTACGACACTCCAGCCCTGCGCATGGCCGGGGTCGACATCGGCTATGTCAAGAGCAT
Source organism: Agrotis clavis (assembly GCA_954870645.1). Taxonomy (NCBI): domain Eukaryota; kingdom Metazoa; phylum Arthropoda; class Insecta; order Lepidoptera; family Noctuidae; genus Agrotis; species Agrotis clavis. Next base: position 25,510,996 of record OX940932.1, on the reverse strand, counting down.
GAAGCTGTTAGGATTGACCATCGACGAAAAACTAACCTTCAACGAGCATACCGCAAACATCTGTAGAAGGGCCGCGGATATCTATAAACAGCTATCTAGAGCGGCCAAGGCTAGTTGGGGGTTAAACAGGGAGGTAATCCGGACCATCTACACCGCTACAATCGAGCCAATAGTTACCTACGCGGCTGCTGCCTGGGCTCCCGCTACGAAAAAGCTGGGAATACGGAAGAAGCTTAGCTCGGTCCAGAGAGGCCTCGTCCAGAAGCTCTGCAAGTCCTACCGTACCGTCTCTCTAAACTCGGCACTGGTACTGTCTGGGATACTACCTCTAGACCTGCGCATACAAGAGGCAGCCGCCCTGTATGAAGCGAGGAGAGGGTCGTCCCGGTTTGTGCCAGGAGATCGGGAGATTGAGGGTATGGTGAGATTTGCAGAAGCCCCTCATCCAGCAATGCAAATGCCCCTAGAGTTCGTGTGCCTAGCTGATCAACAGCAGGTAGACGAAAAGAATGTGCAGGCAGTGCGAATATTCACTGACGGCAGCAAGATTGAGGGGAAGGTTGGAGCCGCATTATCTTTGTGGGATAATGTGGGCGAAATCCAGAACCTCAAACTTAGCCTTGCCGCGTACTGCACAGTCTACCAGGCGGAACTCTTGGCCATTTGTAGAGCTACGGACGTGGTCCTCAAGCGCAAAGAGACGAGCTTTGGTTTGTATAGCGACTCAATGTCCGCATTGCAGACGCTTGCAAACCACGGCTCTCTCCATCCCCTGGCAGTCCGTGCACGAGCCAATCTGGCTCATGCCCTGGACCAAAAGAAAGATATCTCCTTGTTTTGGATCAAGGCACACGCGGATCTGCCGGGGAATGAGCGCGCGGACGAGCTGGCGAAGGAGGCAGCATTGTCGTCACGGAGGAAGCCGGACTATGACCTGTGTCCGATTTCATTCATACGAAGCCAGATCCGCATGGGATCACTCGATGAATGGAATCGGAGATATGTGTCTGGCGAGACGGCCTCAGTGACGAAAATGTTTCTTCCGGACGCCAAAGCAGCATTCCGTATTGTAAAACAGGTGCAGCCAACAGGTTTGCTCACGCAGGTCCTGACGGGGCACGGTGGGTTCTCGGAATACCTACACCGCTTCAGGTGTAAGGAGAGCCCATCGTGCATCTGCGACCCGGAAGTTAGTGAAACCATCCAACACTTACTCCTGGATTGCCCCGTATTCGCAAAGGAGAAATACAACCTAGAACAGGAACTGCAAACGCAGTTGTGTAAGGAAAACATAGGAGAAATTTTTAAGGGTAAGAAAAGACAAGAATTTATAAATTACTGTTTAGAAATAGCACTCAAGGTCACAAAGAGAAATAAAACCGTATAAGTAATAAGCTATGTTGCATAGAATATTTGAAAATATTTATATGATAACATAGGATAGGTTTCGTCTTTATAAATAGCAGTAATGTAAATAGATTTAAGAAAATAATTTTAAGAAATGCAATGTTGTAAAAGAACATGAACATTTATTTGTAAATTAGAAGTAAGAAAACTTAAAACACAACAAGAAAGTAAAATTCCTGTTCGATAAGTCCCTACCTAATCCAACCAAATTAAGGTAACTGTAACTGGCAAAAATAGTGTTTGTACAATAGACACTAAATAAATGTATAACTAGAAATGGCTGTTAAAATAATATGTTATAGTATGTAAGCATAGAATAAGAATAAATGTAAAAGTAATAGAAAGTAAGATAATTGTGAACAAAGAATATTTAAAAGAATGTAATAGTATATAGATACGAAATAAGAACAAATGTAAAAATTTAATAAAAACGGTGTACGAACAGTCATTTCCCTAAGAAAGAAATAAATAAAGATATAAAGAAAGATTAGCTAGAATATATGGGCATCCCACCCATAAGATTGAAAGAGGAAGAAAGTAAGAAAGATATAGAATGAAGCATGAAAGTACGAGAGGCATATAAGCGAGAACTAGTATGAATGAGGTTGTTAAAATAGGTGCCAGCTTTGTTGGTGGAGAAAAGATAAAAAAAAAAAAAAAAAAAAAAAAAAAAAAAAAAACCTAACCTAACCTAACCTAACCTAACCTAACCTAACCTAACCTAACCTAACCTAACCTAACCTAACCTAACCTAACCTAACCTAACCTAACCTAACCCCCGTCATAAACGATACCCACCCCAGCAAAATTCTTGATTCAAAATTCACCTGTTTGGACAACGCGGAAGAGGATAGCAATCTGGCAGAAGGCTTGGTAAGAATCTACACGGATGGGAGTAAACTGGAGGGGAAAGTCGGAGCCGCCCTAACCTGTTGGGAAGGGTCGACAGAGACGAGTACCCGGAAGTTCAAGCTCGAACCGTTCTGTACAGTCTTCCAAGCCGAGTTGTATGCTATCCTCCAAGCGACCGAAATTATTATTGGCAATGGTTATAGGGAAACCGCGGTACTTAGTGACTCAAGGTCCGCTTTACAGTCGATAGTTGATCCAGACTCATCGAACCCGATCACGAAGGCGATCCAGGGTAACCTGCAGTTCTTGAGGGACAACCACCAACTCGTCTCATTATACTGGATCAGGGCCCACGTCGGAGTGATGGGGAACGAGAGAGCGGATCAGCTGGCGAAGGAAGCGGCCCTCGGGTTGAAAACTAAGTCGGACTATGACTGCAGTCCTATCTCGTTTGTTAAACGCCATATACGGGCTTTAACGATCGAGGCCTGGGACTGCAGGTATAGAACCGAACCCACAGCGGGGGTCACCAAGACCTTTTTCCCTAGCGGGGTGGAGGCGTACGGCACGGTGCGGAAAATGGTAGTCGATCGACTTACCTCGCAGATCCTGACCGGGCATGGCGGGTTCTCTGCATACCTTCATAGGTTCAAATGCAAGGATAGCCCGTCATGCGTTTGCGATCCGGCAGAGAGCGAGGACATTTTCCACATCGTGCTGGACTGCCCGTTGCACGGCGTCGATAGGTACACTCTGCAGCAGACACTCGACACAAAATTAAATAAAGATAACCTGGGCGCAATAATGCGAAATAAAAAAGAAAGAAATAAATTTATAGAGTTCGCTAAAAAAGTAGCGTCTATTGCGATAAAAAGAAATAAGACGGACACTACATAAGACCCAGCAGGAACCAAAACAATTGTATCAGATACTTAATAAATAGCAATAATCCGAATGCAGTTTATCAAATTGGGTAAAGATATGAAATAAAAACTAGATAATAAGCTTAAAATAAGTAATACAAAAATGTAAAAACCTGAAATGTAAAGAAATATTGTAAATAGAAATAAGTAATACAAAATGTAAAAACCTAAAACGTAAAGAAATAAATAGAAATAAGTAACACCGAAACTTATGTAAATGAGTAATCAAAATAAACATAAGATAATAATCATAAGTATAAACTGTATTAGAGATAAGGACATAAATTGTAAGACTGCAAAAAAAGAAAGGAAAGAAAAAATATGAAAAGAAAAAATGAGACCAAAAGAGAAAAGCCAAAAAGAAAAATGGCAATAAAGATGGCAAAAGATAAAAAAGGTCCTGCCACAAAGCGGGGAGCAGTTGTAATAAAAAAAAAAAAAAAAAAAAACCTAACCTAACCTAACCTAACCTAACCTAACCTAACCTAACCTAACCTAACCTAACCTAACCTAACCTAACCTAACCTAACCTAACCTAACCTAACCTAACCTAACCTAACCTAACCTAACCTAACCTAACCTAACCTAACCTAACCTAACCTAACCTAACCTAACCTAACCTAACCTAACCTAACCTAACCTAACCTAACCTAACCTAACCTAACCTAACCTAACCTAACCTAACCTAACCTAACCTAACCAAAAGGCCCCCGGATCGGATGGACTTACGTCGGATATCTGCTGTCGAGCGATCAACCAGGACCCGGACGCATTCCTTGCCCTTTTCAATAAATGCCTAGAACTGGCGCACTTCCCGAACATCTGGAAGGAGGCTACGGTGGTTGTCCTCAGAAAACCGGGCAAGGATAATTACTTGAACCCCAAGTCCTACAGACCGATAGGTCTGCTACCGGTCTTGGGTAAGGTCCTGGAGAAGATGGTAGTGGCACGAGTCAAGTGGCAGCTGGTACCGCGGCTTAGTACTCGCCAGTTTGGCTTTATGCCCCAGAGGAGCACCGAGGACGCACTCTATACTCTTGTAAATCACGTGAAGGACAAGTTGAGGCTGAAAAAGCTAATTGTCCTGGTGTCACTGGATATAGAGGGCGCCTTCGATAGCGCCTGGTGGCCAGCTATCAAAGTCAGGCTGGCAGAGGAAAAGTGCCCGGTGAATATCAGGAGGCTACTTGACAGCTACCTCGACAGCAGAAAAGTTAGGGTTAGATATGCCGGGGTGGAATGCACAATAGAGACAAACAAAGGCTGTGTTCAAGGGTCAATTGGCGGTCCAATACTATGGAATCTGTTGCTAGACTCATTGCTCCAGAAGTTAGGAAAAGAAGGATTGTTCGTGCAGGCTTTTGCCGATGATATTGTTCTGGTGGTAGATGGAGATACAGCCAGCGAGGTAGCTAGGGTAACCAACGCAGCCCTCGCCCATGTTCAGAGCTGGGGTGTCCGAAACAAGCTGAGGTTTGCACCGCACAAAACTTGTGCGATGCTTATAACCAACAAGCTTAAGTACGACACACCAGTTTTGAGCATGGCCGGGGTCGACATTGGTTTCGTAAAAAGTATGAAGCTGCTAGGGCTAGTCATAGATGAAAAGCTCACCTTTAATGAGCACGCGGCGAACGTCTGTAGGAAGGCTGCTGAGCTATACAAGCAGCTATCTAGGGCGGCCAAAGTAAATTGGGGTTTGAGTAGAGACGTAATCCACACCATCTACACCGCCGTGATAGAGCCCATCGTCACCTACGCGGCTGCAGCCTGGGCTCCCGCTACGAAAAAGCTGGGTATACGGAAGAAGCTTAGCTCTGTCCAAAGAGGCCTCGTCCAGAAGCTCTGCAAGTCTTACCGCACTGTCTCTCTAAACTCGGCACTGGTACTGTCTGGGATACTACCTCTGGACCTGCGCATACAGGAGGCAGCCGCCCTGTATGAAGCGAGGAGAGGGTCGTCCCAGTTTGCGCCAAGGGACCGGGAGATTGAAGGTATGGTAAGATTTGCAGAAGCCCCTCATCCGGCAATGCAAATGCCCCTAGAGTTCGTGTGCCTAGCTGATCAACAGCAGGTAGACGAAAACAATGTGCAGGCAGTGCGAATCTTCACTGACGGCAGCAAGATTGAGGGGAAGGTTGGAGCCGCATTATCCTTGTGGGATAATGAGGGCGAAATCCAGAACCTCAAACTTAGCCTCGCCGCGTACTGCACAGTCTACCAGGCGGAACTCTTGGCCATTTGCAGAGCGACGGACGTGGTCCTCAAGCGCAAAGAGATGAGCTATGGTTTGTACAGCGACTCAATGTCAGCATTGCAGACGCTTGCAAATCATGGCTCTCTCCATCCCCTGGCAGTCCGCGCACGAGCCAACCTGGCTCAGGCCTTGGACCAAAGGAAAGATGTATCCTTGTTTTGGATTAAGGCGCACGCGGAACTGCCGGGGAATGAGCGCGCGGACGAGCTGGCGAAGGAAGCAGCATTGTCGTCACGGAGGAAGCCTGACTATGACCTATGTCCGATTTCATTCATCAGAAGCCAGATCCGCATGGGATCACTCGACGAATGGAATCGGAGATATGCGTCTGGCGAGACGGCCTCGGTGACGAAGATGTTTCTTCCGGATGCCAAAGCGGCTTTCCGTATTGTGAAACAGGTGCAGCCAACGGGTGTCCTGACGCAGGTTCTGACGGGGCACGGTGGGTTCTCCGAATACCTACACCGTTTCAGGTGTAAGGAGAGCCCAGCGTGCATCTGCGATCCAAGTGTGAGTGAGACCATCCCACACCTGCTCTTGGATTGCCCCGTACACTCAATCGAACGCTTCAGTCTGGAGCAGAAACTACAAGTTAAATTAAGTAGAGACAACATTGCCGATATATTGAAAGGGAAAAATAGAGAACAACTCGTAAGTTACTGCTTACGCATAGCAGAAAAGGTCATAGAGAGAAACAAAACGTAGAACCCAAAGCTATGTTTCATAGAATATATGCACATATTCATATGTTAACATACAAATAAGTGTTGTTTAGTATAAGCAGTAAAAATAAGTAGTTTAAGATTAGAGCAGTAAGAATTTATGTAATAGCAATAAGATTAATGATAAGAGTAATGTAAGTAAAATAATAAAACATTGTTTTAACAATAGTAAAATTGTACAATAGAAATAGTAACAGATACGTACAGTTAAGCACAAATGTAAAATAAAAAACTTGAGTGTCAAAGAGTCATTTCCCCAAATGAAAATATAAATAAAGGAAATAAGTCTATTAGATAGAATAAATGGGCATCCCACCCATATGACTGATAGCGGAAGGATGAAAGAAAGACATAGTATGAAGAATGGAAGTACGAGAGGCATAAACGCGAGAACTGGTATGAATGAGGTTGTTAAACATAGGCGCCAGCTTTGTTGGTGGAGAAAGAGTAAAAAAAAAAAAAAAAAAAAAAAAAAAAAAAAAAAAAAAAAAAAAAAAAAAAAAAAAAAAAAAAAAAAAAAAAAACCTAACCTAACCTAACCTAACCTAACCTAACCTAACCTAACCTAACCTAACCTAACCTAACCTAACCTAACCTAACCTAACCTAACCTAACCTAACCTAACCCATCGATATCTTTTTAGTTATAAGTGCGATTTTGAAGCTGTTTTCAGCTAATTAGACCTAAAAAGGCGGACGCCTATCGTTTGACACAAATCGCAACCCCTAAATCTCAACCCTTACCCTTATTTTGCATTTTTTCAATTTTTTGTCAAAATTTCACCACATTTAATTCAGTAACTTCGCCATTTTTTGATCTAAATTAACCGTTTCAAATTTAAAATAGTCTCAGCAACCGCCCTCAATTATTCCAGTGATCAGGTCCGCTTTCCGTGGCCCTAGTTCCGGAGTGGGGGTGAAAAACACGAAATTTAACGTAAAAAACTGGTTTTTCGGCCATAACTCAAAATTTTGTCTCTTGTCATTAAATCCTTTATTGCATATTCGACTAGCCCGCGCGGAGCCCGATCCAACGATACCCCGCACGTGCGTCTAGCTCGCAAAAAATTTCCCCACCCACCCGCCCTGTGGCCTATAGCTGAGAGGGAAACTTTGATTTTGACGAAAAAATTTTTTCTTAAATTTTTCATTTTACTCGTCCTTTTAAAGGGCGACTGTCGCTGTAAGCGCGGACAGGGTTGTTTTTTAAGGAACCAACAGTAGTTTTAAGTATTTTTAAATTTTATTGACTATTTATTTTCTTGTTCCCCTGTACAGGATCAAATCTTAGGCTCAGTATTAGCGACGTATTTTATTTTAACCTAACTTTAAAGTTTTTTTAAATTATATAATCGTCGATCTTTTAAAAATTTTTTTTGACTGGATCCCACTTTTACTGGGATTCAGCATAATTGATTGTAGTGTCTTCCCCCTTTACAGGAACACAGGAGGGTCCAGGGTCCCTCTCTCCTCTGAGCGGATAATCCAACCTTGATCTGACCCCCGCTTTACAGGGACCATATATCTTATCTGCTCCACAACAACAATTATGTTCCGCACCCCGGCCATTCTCACCAAGACTCAGAGCTCCGGAGGCTCGCCGCGATCGGTGGAAAAGGCGGGGCCGCCTCCCACGGAGGCCAGGAGGCGAATCTCGTTTGGAGAAGACAGTCCTCCTGCGTCTCAGGTCAACCCCGTAGTTCCGGCGACGCGGCGAGTCACTGTAGAAGCTCCCAAAACACCCAAGGTTTCTGTGGCCGGGCACCGCAGTCGTGTAGCGGAGGCGAGAGCTTGCCTAAGTAAGGCTAAGGTCAATTTGGGCAACTCTCGCAACCTTAAAACTGACATTAAGGCTGCGGTGCTCGAGGCCATAAACAGGCTCTTTGAGCTGGTTAAGGAGTCGGAGCTTG
>OX940932.1:25472926-25497926 GCA_954870645.1 Agrotis clavis | reverse complement strand
GCGCATTGACCTTCAACGAGTGCGCGTTGAGGACCAGACTCCTCTGGTGCAGTGCACCCGCTGCCTGGCTTTCGGGCACGGGAAACGCCTGTGCTCGGAACCCGCCGACCTGTGTAGTCACTGTGGTGGCACGCATCTCAGTGCGGATTGCACTGCAAAGCAGGTCGGTACGGCGGCGGCGTGCGTTAACTGCACCAGAGCCAAACTGGGAACCACTGAGCACAACGCATTCAGCAATGAATGCCCGATTCGCAGGAAGTGGGACACATTCGCAAGAGCAACCATTGCTTATTGCTAAAGTTCTGGGTGGCCCCACTTCATGCTCAGTAAAAACCGGTCCAACGCAACCAGAAAGCAGCCGCATTGAGCGAACCGCTGGGGTTGGCTTAATGGAGGGAAGTAACTGGAGCCACTTTCATGGAAAAGTGGCTCCAATTATACAGGTTCGTAAGTCAACTCCAGTGGAATCGTCAAGTTGTGTTGGACCCACGGCTGATACTATACTGTATATTAAGTATACGGGAATGAGTGATCAGCTTATGACTACTAGAGGGTTAAAAGTAAAGGGTTGAAATGTTAAAAATGCGGTAATTTGGAAAGTTGAAACAAAGAGTCAAGATTTAGTAGTTATAGAGTCAAGATAAATAGTACGTAGAAATTAAACAGTAAAATGTGTAATTTAAGTTTATGTAATTAGAAAATATTAGGATTATGTCAAGGAAAAATTAAAGTAAATAAATAAAAGAGAAAAATTGGAAAACAAATATCAACTTAGCAAAACAACCAAAAGAAAACTTACCGTAAAATTTTCCGGATTCAAAATTGCGAAACTATAGAAATAAGCAAATTGTCATTAACTGACCGCACTGAATGTGTCTCTCCGACCGCCACAAAGCGCCTCAACTAAATCAAGATAAAAAGGTCTCTGCAAATTCTCAGCAGAGGGACACTGGCAGGGCAGGAGTGGGTTTTAGTGGGTTCGAGTCCCACACTACCTCGACTGTCTCATGGTCTCTGTGAGACGGTGAGACAGCCGGGGTGTCCGCGGGGATTTCCCACTCCTGCCTCAACAAAAAAAAAAAAAAAAAAAAAAAAACCTAACCTAACCTAACCTAACCTAACCATCGATATCTTTGTAGTTATAAGTGCGATTTTGAAGCTGTTTTCAGCTCATTAGACCTAAAAAGGCGGACGCCTATCGTTTGACACAAATCGCAACCCTTAAACTTCAACCCTTACCCTTATTTTGCATTTTTTCAATTTTTTGTCAAAATTTCACCACATTTAATTCAGTAACTTCGCCATTTTTTGATCTAAATTAACCGTTTCAAATTTAAAATAGTCTCAGCAACCGCCCTCAAATATTCCAGTGACCAGGACCGCTTTCCGTGGCCGTAGTTCCGGAGTGGGGGTGGAAAACACTAATTTTCACTTAAAAAACTGGTTTTTAGGCCTTAACTCAAAATTTTTGCTCTTGTTATAAAAAATTTTATTGCATATTCGGCTAGCCCGCGCCGAGCCCGATCTAGCGATACCTCGCACGACCGGATAGCTCGCAAAAAATTTTCCATAATTTTTCAAAATTCTATATTCTATGTCCAAAAATTGATGTACTGGATAAGGTGTTTGAGAAAACCATCGATATCTTTGTAGTTATAAGTGCGATTTTGAAGCTGTTTTCAGCTCATTAGACCTAAAAAGGCGGACGCCTATCGTTTGACACAAATCGCAACCCTTAAACTTCAACCCTTACCCTTATTTTGCATTTTTTCAATTTTTTGTCAAAATTTCACCACATTTAATTCAGTAACTTCGCCATTTTTTGATCTAAATTAACCGTTTCAAATTTAAAATAGTCTCAGCAACCGCCCTCAAATATTCCAGTGACCAGGACCGCTTTCCGTGGCCGTAGTTCCGGAGTGGGGGTGGAAAACACTAATTTTCACTTAAAAAACTGGTTTTTAGGCCTTAACTCAAAATTTTTGCTCTTGTTATAAAAAATTTTATTGCATATTCGGCTAGCCCGCGCCGAGCCCGATCTAGCGATACCTCGCACGACCGGATAGCTCGCAAAAAAAAAAAAATCCCCGCCCACCCGCCCATAGTGCTCTATATGGTAGGAAAACTTTGCATTTTCGGCAAAAATTATTTTTCGATAAATAGCTTTAATTGATCAGTCTGACAGCCTGAAACAGGTAAACGGTAATAAGGGTTGATTTCTTGACGAAAAATTGACATTTTAAACATTTTTATTTTTATTGACCTTTTGTACGGACTTTGTTTCCCCTTTAATACAGGGATACATTTTAGCTAGTAGATGACATTGATTGACCCCGTACAATCTTTATTTTAGTGATTTATATATTACAATCTTATTCACTATAATATTATCGTACGCACTGAATTCCCCCTATACAGGTATCCAGTGCAGTCGATTATTTATTATCTTGCCCCCTGACACTTTAGTTACTGTGAAGCTTCCTCAGTGTCTCCGTTATGATCGGAATTAGAACTCCAGTGGTAAAGGCGAAGCCTGTGGAGGCGAGTCTGGAGGTGGAGGGACCAAGCCCAGTACGGACGGGCCTCTCAGTTCGGAGAAGTATCGGTGAGTGGGAGGCGGAGAGACAAATAGCGGGACCGTCCCGAAAACTTTTAACACCCCCTGAAAAGGTACCCACCTCTACTCAACTTAAAAAGAATCCCGCTCTCTCGCCCTCCAAGCTCAAATCCACCGCCAAAGCCACAGCGTCGCAGCAAGGTTCCCAAAGACAGTCGGAGAGTCCTCGTGAGAGCTCGCTCTTTGAGGTGCCACCCGTGAGATACGCCACTAGAACCGCGGAGGCAAGGGCGTGCCTCTCGAAGGCCAAGACTCTTCTTAGTCTTTCCAAGAACCTTAAGAAAGAAATCAAGGAAGGTATGGTGAGTGCGGCAGAGAGGCTGTTTGTGTTGGTCAAGGAGAGTGAAAACGAGCGAAAAAGAGGCTCCGGAGCAATAGAACCCGGGAAAGCTTCCAGTGACCTGACGCCGACTCCGACCCCGGATGCCTCGACGGAGCTCATGAAGCAGCTCATGGAGGACCTCCGGACCCACAACAAGGCCCTGGAGGAGTGCCAGCAGCACACACGGGCTCTGTCGGAGCAGCTAAACCAGGCCCCTCGCTTCGTCGCCGGCCAAGGACCTTCGTTCGCAGAAATGGCCGCCGCCCCGAAGCAGCAATTCCAAGCACCTCTTCACTCGGCGGTGATCTCGTCGACTGACGAAAAAGACACCGGTGAAGAGGTGATTGAGAAGCTAAGGACTGTGGTAGATGCCAGAAACGAGGGTACTCGCGTTGAGAGGCTGCGAAAGGCGAGGGACCGGAAGGTGGTAGTCGGCTTCAGGACAAAGGAAGAATTGACCCGGGTTACCCAGAAAATTATAAAGGCCGGGAACCTCACAGTGGAGGAGGTAAAAAACAAGGACCCTCTCGTAATTATGCGCGATGTGCTCTCCTGCCACACTGATGTGGAGGTCATCGATGCACTTAAGCGTCAGAACAGCCACCTGATCGGGGACCTGCCGGCGGATGACTCGCGACTGGGGGTGAAGTACCGCCGCAAGGCGAGGAACTCCCACCTGTGCCATATCGTATTGCAGGTGTCCCCGATTGTGTGGCAGAGGCTGACGTCTGCGGGTCGAGTGCACATTGACTTGCAGCGGGTGCGCGTGTTGGACCAGTCACCTCTGATTCAATGCACCCGCTGCTTGCGCTACGGTCACAGTCGCAAGATGTGCACTCAGCCTGCCGATCTCTGCGCTCATTGCGGTGACCCCCACATGAGTGTGGACTGCCCTTCCCGGCTGGCAGCAAAGCCGCCAAAGTGCTGCAACTGCGCCGCCTCAAAGTTGGATGGAACCGAGCACAACGCCTTCGACAGCGAGTGTCCAACCCGCGTAAAGTGGGATGCATTGGCTCGGCTGTCGGTGGCGTACTGCTAAGGTCCAACCAATGGCAACTGGAATCAGGGACTCTTTTAGGGACTCCCGAACACGCGTAGGCGTCCGTACAAGTTACCAGGTAATCCAAGCGAATCTGCAGAGGAAGAACCTAGCAACCCAAGAGCTCATGCTTGTCGCTAGTGAGCGGAAAGTTGCGTTCGCATTGCTCCAGGAGCCGTATGTGGGTGGGGTGGGAAGGATGCGAGACTACCAAGGCGCCAGAGTGTACCAGTGCGCTGACCAAGGAGGTGGGACTGTGAAGGCGGCAATAGTAGTCTTTGATCACGACCTCGATGTGACACAGTGCCCGAAACTCACCACCAACAACATCACGGTGGTGAGGATCCGTACCAGCGCCTGGGAAATCACAGTAGTCTCGTTCTACTTTGAACCGGACCAACCCATACGGCCATACCTGGAGCAACTCATGCGGATTCGCGAGGAATTGGGCCCCACAAAGGTGCTAATGGGCGGGGACGCCAACGCCAAGAGCGCCTGGTGGGGCAGCCTGGTAACAGACGCCAAAGGCGAAGAAATGTCGGGATCCCTGGAAGAAATGGGCTTGCAGGTGCTCAACGTCGGCAACACTCCGACTTTCGACACCGTCAGAGGTAACACCCTGTACAGCAGCTTCGTTGATGTAACTGCTTGCACGACGGAGTTGCTGGACCTGGTGGAGGACTGGCGGGTCGACGAGGGTATCACGAGTTCGGACCACAACGCTATTGTTTTCAAAATTAATCTCCAAAAATCTAGAGGCCTAAATGTAACAAGAACGACACGTTTATACAACACAAAAAAAGCAAATTGGCGCCAATTTAATGATAAACTGGCACAATTACAAGCTGATTCAGGAATAAATCAACAAAGCATTAGTGAAATTAATAATACGCAAAATTTAGAAGAAATGATCAACAAATACATAGCTACAATAGTCGAAACGTGTGAATTAGAGTTACCAAAAATAAAAAATAATACAAAACTTACCGTACCGTGGTGGTCCAATGAGCTCGCAGCCCTGAAGTCGGAGGTGAACACCCGGAGACGCCGCATCCGATGCGCTGCACCGATCCGGAGGCAGAAAGTCGTAGATGAGTACCTGCAAGCAAAAGAAAGATATGAGTCCCTGGCGAAAAAAGCGCAGACGGCCAGTTGGAAGAGCTTTTGCGAGAGGCAGAACAGAGAGGGAGTCTGGGAAGGTATTTATAGGATCATGGGACGGACCGCCAAAAGGCAGGAGGACATGCCGTTGGTCAAGGATGGGAAGCCACTGAATGCCCAAGAATCGGCCCGGCTGCTAGCGGAGACCTTCTTCCCCGAGGACCTAGAGGAGGGAGAAACGGAGGACCACCGTCGGACACGGGAAGCGGCCTGTCGTGTAAACGAGCGTAGGCATGATGAACACCATGACCCGCCGTTTACACTTCAGGAGCTGAAAACGGCGGTGGAGAGCTTTAACCCGAAGAAGGCACCCGGGGCAGATGGTCTCACAGCCGATATATGCGCCCAGGTGATATTCCGAGATCCGGAGACGTTCCTAGCACTGGCCAACAAGTGCCTGGAACATGGACATTTCCCTGGACCATGGAAAACAGCAGCAGTGGTAGTTCTCCAGAAGCCCGGCAAAGACTCGTACACCACCCCTAAGTCCTACAGGCCGATCGGTCTCTTACCGGTCCTGGGCAAGATCTTAGAGAAGATGCTGGTGGCTAGACTGAAATGGCACTTGATCCCGCGGCTCAGTACTCGCCAGTTTGGCTTCATGCCACAGAGAAGCACCGAGGACTCCCTCTACACAATGATGCAACATATCCGAGGAAAGCTGAAGGAAAAGAAGCTGATCACTGTTGTGTCACTTGATATAGAGGGAGCCTTCGACAGCGCATGGTGGCCGGCCATCAGGACCAGACTGGCTGAGGAAAAGTGCCCGGTGAACATCAGACGCATGATGGATAGCTACCTGACCGGTAGGAGTGTCCGTCTGAGGTACGCAGGGGCTGAGTGCACTAGGCACACAAATAAGGGGTGTGTGCAAGGGTCGATTGGCGGTCCGATCCTGTGGAACGTAATTCTCGACCCATTGCTGAAAGAGCTGGAAGAGCGAGGAGACTACTGTCAGGCATTTGCGGATGACGTGGTCATGATTTTCGACGGTGATACAGCATTGGAAATTCAGAGACGTGCCAATGCCACCCTCGGGTATGTTAGGGAGTGGGGCATCCGAAACAAACTTAAATTTGCACCACACAAAACCTGTGCAATGGTCATCACCAGGAAATTAAAGTACGATGTCCCGCTCCTGAGCATGGGCGGGGTAGACATTGGCATGTCTAATGAAATAAAAATACTGGGGCTCACCGTCGACCACCAGCTCACCTTCAACACACACGTCGCCAATGTTTGCAGGAAAGCTGTAAACATTTATAAACATCTGGCACGTGCAGCCAAGGTGAGCTGGGGCCTTCATCCGGAAGTCATCCGCGTCATCTACACGGCAGTAGTCGAGCCGATAATCCTCTACGCAGCAAGCGCATGGGCACCTGCCGCCAATAAAGTGGGAATTAGAAAACAGCTCAGTGTGGTCCAGCGGGGATTTGCCCAAAAACTGTGCCGAGCTTATCGCACGGTTTCCTTAAACTCGGCGCTAGTGCTGGCTGGGATACTCCCACTCGACCTTCGGGTGCGGGAAGTGTCGACTTTATACGAAGCCAAGAGGGGCGTGCCCCAGCCAGCGCTGGGAGACAGGGAGGTCGAGCGGATGGCCCCGGCGACGGAAGCGCCGCACCCCGCGGATCAACTAAACTTGGAGTTTGGAAGTCTGGTAGACGAGGAACATTACGCCAACCACAGCGACTTCGCTGTGCGAATATTCACAGACGGCAGCAAAATTGAGGGCAGGGTTGGGGCGGCGCTATCCTTGTGGCATGGTGCCACTGAAACCAAGGCCCTCAAACTTGCGCTGCCGTCCTACTGCACCGTCTACCAGGCTGAACTTCTGGCCCTACAAAGGGCGGCGGGAGAGGCCCTCAAGCATAAAGAGTCGACATTCGGCATCTTCAGCGACTCCATGGCGGCCCTTCAGTCGGTCACAAACGTTGCCTCCTCCCATCCGTTGGCAGTGGAAACAAGGGACACCATCAGACGCTGTAAACTCCAGAACAAGAGTGTCTCCTTGTTCTGGATCAAAGCCCACGCAGGGTTGGAGGGGAATGAAAGGGCCGACCTACTAGCGAAGGAAGCTGCCCTGAAGTCGAAGAAGAGGCCGGATTACGACCTGTGTCCCGTGTCATTCGTCAAGCGGCAGATCCGTAAGGAGTCGCTTGACGAATGGAACCTCAGGTACCAGCATGGTGAGACTGCAGCGGTCACCAGGGTGTTCTTCCCGGACGCAACCGACTCCTACAGGATAGTGCGAAAAATTGAACCGACTAACATCACCACCCAGATCTTCACGGGGCACGGTGGGTTCTCCGAATACCTGCATCGTTTCAAGTGTAAGGAGAGCCCATCGTGCATCTGTGAACCAGATGCGGTAGAGTCGGTCGTCCACATCCTGACCGAATGCCCAGTATTTAGTAAAGAAAGGCGGGAGACGGAGATGAAATTAGAGACTAAAATAACAAAAAATAATATCCAAATAATTATGAAAATTAATAAAAACAGAGACATATTTTTAGAATACTGCGCAGGAATTGTCTGCAAAGTTATTAAGAGAAACAAAATTTAAAGATAAGCTCGTGCTTCATCCTATATGTTATTTCTTTAAGAATAGATATGGACATGAAAGCACAGCACCGTAGGGAAACATTAGGCATATAGTTCTTCTTTAACAATCAGTGTTCCTTAAATAATGATAATAAGTGATACTCTCACAAAGCAAAATCAAAATACTAAGAAAGATAAATTTAATCGCACAAAAAAGTCTCTGACCATGTCAGGGGTCGCAAGCAGAGCAGGAGTGGGTTTTAGCGGGTCCAAGTCCCGCACTATCTCGACTGTCTCACAATCTCCGTGAGATAGTCGAGATGTCCGAAGGGATTTCCCACTCCTGCCAAAACAAAAAAAAAAAAAAAAAAAAAAAAAAACCTAACCTAACCTAACCTAACCTAACCTAACCTAACCTAACCTAACCTAACCTAACCTAACCTAACCTAACCTAACCTAACCTAACCTAACCTAACCTAACCTAACCTAACCTAACCTAACCTAACCTAACCATCGATATCTTTGTAGTTATAAGTGCGATTTTGAAGCTGTTTTCAGCTCATTAGACCTAAAAAGGCGGACGCCTATCGTTTGACACAAATCGCAACCCTTAAATTTCAACCCTTACCCTTATTTTGCATTTTTTCAATTTTTTGTCAAAATTTCACCACATTTAATTCAGTAACTTCGCCATTTTTTGATCTAAATTAACCGTTTCAAATTTAAAATAGTCTCAGCAATCGCCCTAAATTATTCCAGTGATCAGGTCCGCTTTCCGTGGCCCTAGTTCCGGAGTGGGGGTGAAAAACACTAAATTTAACGTAAAAGACTGGTTTTTCGGCCATAACTCAAAATTTTCTCTCTTGTCATAAAATCATTTATTTCATATTCGACTAGCCCGCGCGGAGCCCGATCCAACGATACCCCGCACGACCGGCTAGCTCGCAAAAAATTTTCCAAAATTTTTTTCAAAATTATCGTCTATCTTTAAAAATTGATGTACTGGATAAGGTGTTTGAGAAAACCATCGATATCTTTGTAGTTATAAGTGCGATTTTGAAGCTGTTTTCAGCTCATTAGACCTAAAAAGGCGGACGCCTATCGTTTGACACAAATCGCAACCCTTAAATTTCAACCCTTACCCTTATTTTGCATTTTTTCAATTTTTTGTCAAAATTTCACCACATTTAATTCAGTAACTTCGCCATTTTTTGATCTAAATTAACCGTTTCAAATTTAAAATAGTCTCAGCAATCGCCCTAAATTATTCCAGTGATCAGGTCCGCTTTCCGTGGCCCTAGTTCCGGAGTGGGGGTGAAAAACACTAAATTTAACGTAAAAGACTGGTTTTTCGGCCATAACTCAAAATTTTCTCTCTTGTCATAAAATCATTTATTTCATATTCGACTAGCCCGCGCGGAGCCCGATCCAACGATACCCCGCACGACCGGCTAGCTCGCAAAAAATTTTCCAAAATTTTTTTCAAAATTATCGTCTATCTTTAAAAATTGATGTACTGGATAAGGTGTTTGAGAAAACCATCGATATCTTTGTAGTTATAAGTGCGATTTTGAAGCTGTTTTCAGCTCATTAGACCTAAAAAGGCGGACGCCTATCGTTTGACACAAATCGCAACCCTTAAATTTCAACCCTTACCCTTATTTTGCATTTTTTCAATTTTTTGTCAAAATTTCACCACATTTAATTCAGTAACTTCGCCATTTTTTGATCTAAATTAACCGTTTCAAATTTAAAATAGTCTCAGCAATCGCCCTAAATTATTCCAGTGATCAGGTCCGCTTTCCGTGGCCCTAGTTCCGGAGTGGGGGTGAAAAACACTAAATTTAACGTAAAAGACTGGTTTTTCGGCCATAACTCAAAATTTTCTCTCTTGTCATAAAATCATTTATTTCATATTCGACTAGCCCGCGCGGAGCCCGATCCAACGATACCCCGCACGACCGGCTAGCTCGCAAAAAATTTTCCAAAATTTTTTTCAAAATTATCGTCTATCTTTAAAAATTGATGTACTGGATAAGGTGTTTGAGAAAACCATCGATATCTTTGTAGTTATAAGTGCGATTTTGAAGCTGTTTTCAGCTCATTAGACCTAAAAAGGCGGACGCCTATCGTTTGACACAAATCGCAACCCTTAAATTTCAACCCTTACCCTTATTTTGCATTTTTTCAATTTTTTGTCAAAATTTCACCACATTTAATTCAGTAACTTCGCCATTTTTTGATCTAAATTAACCGTTTCAAATTTAAAATAGTCTCAGCAATCGCCCTAAATTATTCCAGTGATCAGGTCCGCTTTCCGTGGCCCTAGTTCCGGAGTGGGGGTGAAAAACACTAAATTTAACGTAAAAGACTGGTTTTTCGGCCATAACTCAAAATTTTCTCTCTTGTCATAAAATCATTTATTTCATATTCGACTAGCCCGCGCGGAGCCCGATCCAACGATACCCCGCACGACCGGCTAGCTCGCAAAAAATTTTCCAAAATTTTTTTCAAAATTATCGTCTATCTTTAAAAATTGATGTACTGGATAAGGTGTTTGAGAAAACCATCGATATCTTTGTAGTTATAAGTGCGATTTTGAAGCTGTTTTCAGCTCATTAGACCTAAAAAGGCGGACGCCTATCGTTTGACACAAATCGCAACCCTTAAATTTCAACCCTTACCCTTATTTTGCATTTTTTCAATTTTTTGT
Organism: Agrotis clavis; assembly: GCA_954870645.1. NCBI lineage: Eukaryota > Metazoa > Arthropoda > Insecta > Lepidoptera > Noctuidae > Agrotis > Agrotis clavis. The sequence continues at coordinate 25,487,530 of OX940932.1, read as the reverse complement.
CAAAATTTCACCACATTTAATTCAGTAACTTCGCCATTTTTTGATCTAAATTAACCGTTTCAAATTTAAAATAGTCTCAGCAATCGCCCTAAATTATTCCAGTGATCAGGTCCGCTTTCCGTGGCCCTAGTTCCGGAGTGGGGGTGAAAAACACTAAATTTAACGTAAAAGACTGGTTTTTCGGCCATAACTCAAAATTTTCTCTCTTGTCATAAAATCATTTATTTCATATTCGACTAGCCCGCGCGGAGCCCGATCCAACGATACCCCGCACGACCGGCTAGCTCGCAAAAAATTTTCCAAAATTTTTTTCAAAATTATCGTCTATCTTTAAAAATTGATGTACTGGATAAGGTGTTTGAGAAAACCATCGATATCTTTGTAGTTATAAGTGCGATTTTGAAGCTGTTTTCAGCTCATTAGACCTAAAAAGGCGGACGCCTATCGTTTGACACAAATCGCAACCCTTAAATTTCAACCCTTACCCTTATTTTGCATTTTTTCAATTTTTTGTCAAAATTTCACCACATTTAATTCAGTAACTTCGCCATTTTTTGATCTAAATTAACCGTTTCAAATTTAAAATAGTCTCAGCAATCGCCCTAAATTATTCCAGTGATCAGGTCCGCTTTCCGTGGCCCTAGTTCCGGAGTGGGGGTGAAAAACACTAAATTTAACGTAAAAGACTGGTTTTTCGGCCATAACTCAAAATTTTCTCTCTTGTCATAAAATCATTTATTTCATATTCGACTAGCCCGCGCGGAGCCCGATCCAACGATACCCCGCACGACCGGCTAGCTCGCAAAAAATTTTCCAAAATTTTTTTCAAAATTATCGTCTATCTTTAAAAATTGATGTACTGGATAAGGTGTTTGAGAAAACCATCGATATCTTTGTAGTTATAAGTGCGATTTTGAAGCTGTTTTCAGCTCATTAGACCTAAAAAGGCGGACGCCTATCGTTTGACACAAATCGCAACCCTTAAATTTCAACCCTTACCCTTATTTTGCATTTTTTCAATTTTTTGTCAAAATTTCACCACATTTAATTCAGTAACTTCGCCATTTTTTGATCTAAATTAACCGTTTCAAATTTAAAATAGTCTCAGCAATCGCCCTAAATTATTCCAGTGATCAGGTCCGCTTTCCGTGGCCCTAGTTCCGGAGTGGGGGTGAAAAACACTAAATTTAACGTAAAAGACTGGTTTTTCGGCCATAACTCAAAATTTTCTCTCTTGTCATAAAATCATTTATTTCATATTCGACTAGCCCGCGCGGAGCCCGATCCAACGATACCCCGCACGACCGGCTAGCTCGCAAAAAATTTTCCAAAATTTTTTTCAAAATTATCGTCTATCTTTAAAAATTGATGTACTGGATAAGGTGTTTGAGAAAACCATCGATATCTTTGTAGTTATAAGTGCGATTTTGAAGCTGTTTTCAGCTCATTAGACCTAAAAAGGCGGACGCCTATCGTTTGACACAAATCGCAACCCTTAAATTTCAACCCTTACCCTTATTTTGCATTTTTTCAATTTTTTGTCAAAATTTCACCACATTTAATTCAGTAACTTCGCCATTTTTTGATCTAAATTAACCGTTTCAAATTTAAAATAGTCTCAGCAATCGCCCTAAATTATTCCAGTGATCAGGTCCGCTTTCCGTGGCCCTAGTTCCGGAGTGGGGGTGAAAAACACTAAATTTAACGTAAAAGACTGGTTTTTCGGCCATAACTCAAAATTTTCTCTCTTGTCATAAAATCATTTATTTCATATTCGACTAGCCCGCGCGGAGCCCGATCCAACGATACCCCGCACGACCGGCTAGCTCGCAAAAAATTTTCCAAAATTTTTTTCAAAATTATCGTCTATCTTTAAAAATTGATGTACTGGATAAGGTGTTTGAGAAAACCATCGATATCTTTGTAGTTATAAGTGCGATTTTGAAGCTGTTTTCAGCTCATTAGACCTAAAAAGGCGGACGCCTATCGTTTGACACAAATCGCAACCCTTAAATTTCAACCCTTACCCTTATTTTGCATTTTTTCAATTTTTTGTCAAAATTTCACCACATTTAATTCAGTAACTTCGCCATTTTTTGATCTAAATTAACCGTTTCAAATTTAAAATAGTCTCAGCAATCGCCCTAAATTATTCCAGTGATCAGGTCCGCTTTCCGTGGCCCTAGTTCCGGAGTGGGGGTGAAAAACACTAAATTTAACGTAAAAGACTGGTTTTTCGGCCATAACTCAAAATTTTCTCTCTTGTCATAAAATCATTTATTTCATATTCGACTAGCCCGCGCGGAGCCCGATCCAACGATACCCCGCACGACCGGCTAGCTCGCAAAAAATTTTCCAAAATTTTTTTCAAAATTATCGTCTATCTTTAAAAATTGATGTACTGGATAAGGTGTTTGAGAAAACCATCGATATCTTTGTAGTTATAAGTGCGATTTTGAAGCTGTTTTCAGCTCATTAGACCTAAAAAGGCGGACGCCTATCGTTTGACACAAATCGCAACCCTTAAATTTCAACCCTTACCCTTATTTTGCATTTTTTCAATTTTTTGTCAAAATTTCACCACATTTAATTCAGTAACTTCGCCATTTTTTGATCTAAATTAACCGTTTCAAATTTAAAATAGTCTCAGCAATCGCCCTAAATTATTCCAGTGATCAGGTCCGCTTTCCGTGGCCCTAGTTCCGGAGTGGGGGTGAAAAACACTAAATTTAACGTAAAAGACTGGTTTTTCGGCCATAACTCAAAATTTTCTCTCTTGTCATAAAATCATTTATTTCATATTCGACTAGCCCGCGCGGAGCCCGATCCAACGATACCCCGCACGACCGGCTAGCTCGCAAAAAATTTTCCAAAATTTTTTTCAAAATTATCGTCTATCTTTAAAAATTGATGTACTGGATAAGGTGTTTGAGAAAACCATCGATATCTTTGTAGTTATAAGTGCGATTTTGAAGCTGTTTTCAGCTCATTAGACCTAAAAAGGCGGACGCCTATCGTTTGACACAAATCGCAACCCTTAAATTTCAACCCTTACCCTTATTTTGCATTTTTTCAATTTTTTGTCAAAATTTCACCACATTTAATTCAGTAACTTCGCCATTTTTTGATCTAAATTAACCGTTTCAAATTTAAAATAGTCTCAGCAATCGCCCTAAATTATTCCAGTGATCAGGTCCGCTTTCCGTGGCCCTAGTTCCGGAGTGGGGGTGAAAAACACTAAATTTAACGTAAAAGACTGGTTTTTCGGCCATAACTCAAAATTTTCTCTCTTGTCATAAAATCATTTATTTCATATTCGACTAGCCCGCGCGGAGCCCGATCCAACGATACCCCGCACGACCGGCTAGCTCGCAAAAAATTTTCCAAAATTTTTTTCAAAATTATCGTCTATCTTTAAAAATTGATGTACTGGATAAGGTGTTTGAGAAAACCATCGATATCTTTGTAGTTATAAGTGCGATTTTGAAGCTGTTTTCAGCTCATTAGACCTAAAAAGGCGGACGCCTATCGTTTGACACAAATCGCAACCCTTAAATTTCAACCCTTACCCTTATTTTGCATTTTTTCAATTTTTTGTCAAAATTTCACCACATTTAATTCAGTAACTTCGCCATTTTTTGATCTAAATTAACCGTTTCAAATTTAAAATAGTCTCAGCAATCGCCCTAAATTATTCCAGTGATCAGGTCCGCTTTCCGTGGCCCTAGTTCCGGAGTGGGGGTGAAAAACACTAAATTTAACGTAAAAGACTGGTTTTTCGGCCATAACTCAAAATTTTCTCTCTTGTCATAAAATCATTTATTTCATATTCGACTAGCCCGCGCGGAGCCCGATCCAACGATACCCCGCACGACCGGCTAGCTCGCAAAAAATTTTCCAAAATTTTTTTCAAAATTATCGTCTATCTTTAAAAATTGATGTACTGGATAAGGTGTTTGAGAAAACCATCGATATCTTTGTAGTTATAAGTGCGATTTTGAAGCTGTTTTCAGCTCATTAGACCTAAAAAGGCGGACGCCTATCGTTTGACACAAATCGCAACCCTTAAATTTCAACCCTTACCCTTATTTTGCATTTTTTCAATTTTTTGTCAAAATTTCACCACATTTAATTCAGTAACTTCGCCATTTTTTGATCTAAATTAACCGTTTCAAATTTAAAATAGTCTCAGCAATCGCCCTAAATTATTCCAGTGATCAGGTCCGCTTTCCGTGGCCCTAGTTCCGGAGTGGGGGTGAAAAACACTAAATTTAACGTAAAAGACTGGTTTTTCGGCCATAACTCAAAATTTTCTCTCTTGTCATAAAATCATTTATTTCATATTCGACTAGCCCGCGCGGAGCCCGATCCAACGATACCCCGCACGACCGGCTAGCTCGCAAAAAATTTTCCAAAATTTTTTTCAAAATTATCGTCTATCTTTAAAAATTGATGTACTGGATAAGGTGTTTGAGAAAACCATCGATATCTTTGTAGTTATAAGTGCGATTTTGAAGCTGTTTTCAGCTCATTAGACCTAAAAAGGCGGACGCCTATCGTTTGACACAAATCGCAACCCTTAAATTTCAACCCTTACCCTTATTTTGCATTTTTTCAATTTTTTGTCAAAATTTCACCACATTTAATTCAGTAACTTCGCCATTTTTTGATCTAAATTAACCGTTTCAAATTTAAAATAGTCTCAGCAATCGCCCTAAATTATTCCAGTGATCAGGTCCGCTTTCCGTGGCCCTAGTTCCGGAGTGGGGGTGAAAAACACTAAATTTAACGTAAAAGACTGGTTTTTCGGCCATAACTCAAAATTTTCTCTCTTGTCATTAAATCCTTTATTGCATATTCGACTAGCCCGCGCGGAGCCCGATCCAACGATACCCCGCACGTGCGTCTAGCTCGCCGCCCATTGGCCTATAGGTAGGAGGGAAAACTTTATTTTGACAAAAAATTTTTTCTTGCCGATTTATTTTCTTCAGCCATTAAGAAGGTAGACAGTCGCAATAAGCGCGGACAGGGTCTGATTTTAAGGAAACTACATTAGTTTTAAGTATTTTAAATTAAAATTTGACTTTAGACATAGATCCCTCCACCGGGACGTATTTTAACTCGTTTTTGACCTATTTGTAATTCTTTATTTAATCGCACTTATTTATCCTGACTGTATCCCCCCTTTACAGGGATTCAGATTCAGTATTGATTTATCCTAATTATCTTTCCTCTCTTTACAGGAAGTGAAGGGTCCAGTGTCCTACCCTCTCTCTCCCAGCAGATATCTTGCTATCGGTAACCCCCTTTTACAGGGTTCCTATATTATCTGTATTACAACGCCAAACAATGTACCGCACCCCAGTTGCTCCCACTAACACTCAGAGCTCCGGGGGCTCGCCGCGATCGGTGGAAAAAACGGGGCCGCCTCACACGGAGGCCAGGAGGAGAATCTCGTTTGGAGAAAACAGCCCTCCTACGTCTCAGGTCGGCCCCGTGGTCCCGGCGACGCGGCGAGTTGCCGTAGGAGCCGCCAAAACACTCAAAGAGTCTGTGGGAGGGCATCGCAGTCGTGTTGCGGAGGCGAGAGCTTGCCTGAGTAAGGCAAAGGTCAATTTGGGCAACTCTCGCAACCTTAGGACTGATATAAAGGCTGCGGTGCTCGAAGCCATAAACAGGCTCTTTGAGCTGGTGAAAGAGTCGGAGCTTGACCGGGCTCCCTCCACCCCTACCATTATACCGGTACCTGCCTCCACTGCCAACCATAGTCCGGACCCCGTTTCGAGTAACGTTCACGCTGGTCAGACTGAGCTCCTTAACGCCATCAAGGAGCACATCTCGGAGCTTAGAGACAACTCCAAGAAATTGGACTCGCTCCGAGACAGTCTGACCGGCGGGATGAAGGTGGGGGAGACAACCTACGCGGGTGTAGCAGCCAACACAAAGAGCCATACTGGGACGCACGTCCCGGAGCGAACGACGCTACACTCGGTGGTTGTCTCCTCTACAATCGAGTTGGAGACGGGGGACGAGATCCTCGAGAAAGTCAGGAAAGCAGTGGACGCAAAGGAAGGCTGGGTACGGGTGGACAGAGTCCGGAAAGCCAAGGACAGAAAGGTGATACTGGGGTGCGAGACAACGGAGGAGAGGACAAAACTCCGGAAACGGCTTAGTGAGGCCGGAGAGAACCTCGTCGTCGAGGAGGTGAGGAATCGGGACCCGCTTCTGGTTCTTAGGGACGTGCTCTCGGTCCACAGCGACGACGAAGTGCTTCAAGCCCTTAGGAACCAGAACCGGGAGATCTTCCGCGACCTCGTCGACGAGGACCAGCGAATGTGTGTCCGATATCGAAAAAAGAACAGAAACCCTCATGTTAATAGCATTGTGTTGAGTGTGTCCCCCGCGATCTGGGGGCGGGCACTCGAAGGAGGCAAGCTTCGGATTGACCTCCAGAGGGTGCGCGTCGAAGACCAGACGCCTCTGGTGCAGTGCACCCGCTGCCTGGCATACGGGCACGGGAAACGCCTGTGCACGGAGCCTGCCGATCTGTGCAGTCACTGTGGCGGCCCGCACCTCGGAGTGGACTGCCCTGAAAAGCAGGTCGGCACAGCAGCGGTGTGCGTAAACTGCACCAGAGCCAAGCGGGGGGAGCAGTCACACAATGCTTTTAGTAGCGAGTGCCCAGTACGTCGGAAGTGGGACGCGTTCGCGCGATCTGCAATATCTTATTGCTAAAGGCGTCGATGCCCCCACTTCCGCGTATAGAGAAAAGACCAACTCGGCACCACAGAAAAACAGACGCATGGAGCGGACCATCGGTGTTGACTCTGAAACAAGCATAAATTGTGGTCACCTTCATGAGAAAGTGGAAAGAATTGGGCTGTGGAAGGGGTCAACTCTGATGGAATGGCAGAGTGGTGTCGAGTTGGTAAATCTTCTGTTTGACTGGCGGCTGCTTTGTGCCTGTCCAAAAGTCGTACAAATCTGACTCATATATTGATGTATATACTGCGGATATTGACAGCTGGAAGGACAGCACAAGACAAAAAGTAGCAGCGGGCAGTCAAATAGAAGCTGGAAAAAAATAGGTAAATAAAAAGCGTAAAAACAGTTAAATGTACTTATGGATAAGAAATTAAATTATGAAATTAAATAGCACACTTTAGGAAAATATTTATAAAAAACCGGAAACAAAATTTTAAACAAACATCAAGATGAAAACAGTAATAGGCAAACAGTAATAAAACATACAAAATCGGATATCACACAGTATGGTCTCTTCGGCCGCTTACTACCAAAACAAAAACAAAACACGCAAAAGAAGCTGCAAATCCCGGAAAACTAAGGTCTCTGCAAAATTTAAGCAGAGGGACACTGGCAGGGCAGGAGTGGGTTTTAGTGGGTTCGAGTCCCACACTACCTCGACTGTCTCATGGTCTCCGTGAGACGGTGAGACAGCCGAGGTGTCCGTGGGGATTTCCCACTCCTGCCTCAAAAAAAAAAAAAAAAAAAAAAAAAAAAAAAAAAAAAAAAAAAAAAACCTAACCTAACCTAACCTAACCTAACCTAACCTAACCTAACCTAACCTAACCTAACCTAACCTAACCTAACCTAACCTAACCTAACCTAACCTAACCTAACCTAACCTAACCTAACCTAACCTAACCTAACCTAACCTAACCTAACCTAACCTAACCTAACCTAACCTAACCTAACCTAACCTAACCTAACCTAACCTAACCTAACCTAACCTAACCTAACCTAACCTAACCTAACCTAACCTAACCTAACCTAACCTAACCTAACCTAACCTAACCTAACCTAACCTAACCTAACCTAACCTAACCTAACCTAACCTAACCTAACCTAACCTAACCTAACCTAACCTAACCTAACCTAACCTAACCTAACCTAACCAGTTGCACTCGGTCTCTCGAGCTGAAAGCCACGCAAAACCACGCGCTCCGTAGAAAAAAATACCTAAAAATAGGTTTTTTCGATCATATCGCGAAGTGTGAAGTGTCGTTGGGTGCGGAATCCAAAGCCCCACAAAGTGCTGTGTTCACCATAAACATATAACAAGTGCCTAAAAAGTTATTCGTGAAAAACCTCATTTTTAGAGGTTAAGTGAATTGCTAAAAATCTTAAATCGCCAACGCTGCCAAAACGCGATCGACGACCCCCATTTTTTATTTGGGAATTACTTCGGCGTCGTGGTCCCCTATCATCTGGGCCCTTCAAAACCACCGTGACACCACGCGCCACCGACTTATTCAGGTTTTTTCAAAAACCACGTGGCTGGAAAAAGTGGAACGAGTGGAGCCAGCGGAGCGAAAGTCGGCACCGAAGTGGACCTACAGCAATCAAGGCGAGTGCAACAAAAATCTGAATTTTTGGACATTCCAAATATTTACTATCTGTCTTTAAAGTTACCATTTTTCGACCTCTGCATCTCTGGACTGGAGCCCTTTTTGAAGAATCGGCAACTGCAACCTGGTGCGCGCTAATTAGAGGACCTTAAGTTTTAAAATTTAGATTTTTTGGACTAGCTGTTTAGACGCAGTAATTAATTAACCTTTTAAATCTTAAATTATTAAAAATTATCTAAAATTATCATTTTAAAAATTCAAACTTGTTCTCATTGGAAAGTAGACCATTTTTAGATAATATTAGCATTTTTTCCAAAATTTTATAACCAATAGACTCAAAGTTATTTATTTTTAATTGTTTTTCGTCAATAATTCCGTAAATATAGCAAAAAATCAATTTTTTATTACATAGTTGTGTTTATATAGCTCAGCGGGTCCCAAATAAGCCCAAACACGGGCCGTATATCTTTAAATTCGGCGGATTTTGCAAATTCCGCCATTTTGGTTTTTGAGGTTGCAAATTTCAGGAACGAATAACTTGGGAACCGCTGGGCCGAATAATCTCGGGTTTTCGATGATTGTTGAAGCGTGTAGCAGATTTTGCGAAAACTAGGTTTTCAGGAGTTTTCAGGAGACAAAAATTCTTTCAGCTGAAAACACTTTCAGGGGGTGCCTAAAGTGACGCCATCCTGTGCGCCCAAAGCCCCGTCTTTCTACGACCAGGGGTTCCGGAGTTACGGCCGGTTGAAATTGTCATTTGACAGTTCGGCGGCCATTTTGTTTATTTTAAAACAGTCATAGCTCCTGAACCGTTGGTCGTGGAAAGTTGCGGTTTTCGTTTAGGCGATCTACGGCACACTGTCTACCCGGCCCTGGGTTTTTCAGGCGTTTTGGGGCTGAAAATTTTCAGCATCCTGAAAACGATCCCACGCGATAAAGCGGGAGGAGCCGAGCCGATAGAGTCCAAACACGAGTGCCCTGCGGCTTGTGGGGGAGAAGTTGTACTGGGTTGAAAATTGACTTTGACAGTTCTCGAACTGTCAAATCGATTTTCGGACTCGGATATCTCTCCAACCGGGAGTCGTAGAGGGCTCGGGTTTCTTCCCAGGACATTGGCTGGCGTCATTCTATCCGCTCGCTGCCATTTCAGGGATTTTCAGGAGCTTAAGAATTTTCAGCCTGAAAACCTCACCGGTGGATAGGTCTTGTCGGGCCAACTTCGGAAAGCCCAAACACGAGTGTGTTCGGACCGGTGGTTGCGGAGATAACCTGCTTTAACCATTTCTGGTTGCCATATTGGCGGAAAAACCAAAAACTTTGGATCGAGATATCTCCGGGACCCCTTGTCGTAGTCGCGTCGAGTTTGGTGTCAAAAGAAAGGGCTCGAGGAGAGCTATCCACTGAGCCTACTAACAAGACTCTACATAGAGCTGAAAAATTTTTCCCTCGAGACTCGGAGCCCAAGGGCCGTAGAACGTTCCGACTTGCACAAGAGCTAGTTCTCTGTAGTTTTTAAGTACTAGAACCTACCAGATTGCCCTGGTAGAGACTGACTCCCCAAGAGTCAAAAAATTTTATTTTTATTTTATTTTTTGTTTTGTTGTGTATTTTCTATTCTATTCTTTGTAATTTAAGTGCACAGTGTCTCACGGAGGCTTTATTGAGCCCGACCCATTTTCTCTCTATGACCGCAGACTAGCGATTACTGCCAAATTTTTCTGAGCACTTTTTTGTCTGTTGTTTTCTGTTTTTATTTAATTGTTTTATTTGTTATTTATTTTTCGGCTGTGCACATCTTTACACTGCGCACAAGCCGTTATTAACGTTACTAAATTTTACCTACTGACGCACTACACCGACAATGCTGGCTAGAACCCCGGCGAAACCCTCCGAGGGTAAGGAGACGCAAAAATCGCCAACAAAGGCACAAATGGTTCAGGAAAAACCTACCCCGCCTAAGACACAGACGATTACCTCTAAGGTGAGACGCAGTGTCGAGACACTGGAGGCGGCCGCATCTGCGCAATACGACCTGACGCCCTCAACTAGTAAACAAGTTCTTCAAGCCAAACCAAGGCAAGTCCTGACACCGCCCTCAAAGACGCTGGAAATCCTTGTCCAACCAAAACAAGTTCCCCTTGGTCGCGTGGCCGAAGCTAAAGCCAACCTAATAAAGGCAAGAACGAATTTGGGAAACTCGCGAAACACGAAGACAGACATCAAGAAAAGCGTCATGGAGGCGGTGGAGAGGCTGGTCCAACTAGTTAAAGATGCGGAAAATGAGATAAGAAGTCTCAAAAAGACTGGGGATGTTATAACGCTCGATAGCCCGACGCCTACACAAGAAACACCAGAAAGAGCGAGTCACATGGAGACTAACGAAGGCAACAACCAAATAATCTCGCAGCTCAGAGAGCAAAGCCGTCTCATCATTGAAAATGGGAAGAAGCTAGACGACTTGAAAGAGAGAATGGAACAGCAACAGCAACAGGTCCATAGTACAAGAACCTATGCGGAGACCGCAGCGGCTCGGCCTGCCTTGCAGTCGCTGCCGAAAGACACCTTACACTCGGTGGTCGTTACGTCGCAGGACGAGCGCGACACGGGTGATCAGGTGCTGACAAGAGTCAGGGAAGCAGTGAATGCCAGGGAGGGCTGGGTCAGGGTGGAAAGAACCCGGAAAGGAAGAGACCGCAAGGTCATTATGAGCTGTAAAACTGAGGAAGAAAGGCAAAAGGTCAAAAACAGGATAGAGAAGTCAGGGAAAAACCTGATAGTGGAGGAAATGAAGAATCGCGACCCCCTCCTGAAGCTTGCTGATGTACTCGCGGTGAATACCGATGAGGAAGTACTAAAAGCCTTCAGGAGGCAAAACCAAGATATTTTCCGCGACCTCAAAAAAGAGGAGGACAGACTGGAGATAAAATATAAAAGGAAGGCACGAAACCCACACACGAGCCATATCGTGCTGAGTGTATCTCCGGTCATTTGGAAGCGAGCAACTGAGGCAGGAGCCGTCTACATCGACCTCCAAAGGATAAGGGTGACGGACCAGTCACCCCTGGTGCAGTGCTCGCGATGCCTAGGGTACGGCCATAGCAAGAAGTACTGTACGGCCACAGAAGACCTTTGCAGCCACTGCGGAGGGCCGCACCTCAAGGCGCAGTGCCCAGAGTGGTTGACAGGCAGCGAGCCAACCTGCAGAAACTGCACAGCGGCAAGCCTCTCTCGCGTTGACCACAATGCCTTTGACTCAGAATGCCCTATCCGTATGAAACGGGACGCAATAGCACGGATGTCCGTAGCTTATTGCTAAGGTGGTCCCAAAGCATACTCCGGCGTCAAACACAGCAAGACCATACCGAGTGGCCCAAGCAAATCTCCAGAGGAAGGAACTGGCAACCACCGAACTCTTTATAGAGGCCAGTGAACGAAAGATCGCATGGGCATTGATCCAGGAGCCATATGTGGGAGGAGCACGGAGTATGAAGAGCTACCGTGGTGCGAGACTCTACCAGTGCGAGGTTGATGGAAGTGGGAGGGTTAAGGCGGCGATCGCCGTCTTTGATGATGACTTGGACGTCATTCCCTACCCGAAACTCACCACGAACAACATCGTTGTGGTGGGGATCCGGACCAAAGCCTGGGAAATCGCAGTAGTCTCGTATTACTTCGAGCCAGACCAACCCATAGGGCCCTACCTGGACCAGTTAACCCAGATCAAGCGAGAAGTGGCCACCGGTAGATTGCTGATAGGGGGCGACGCAAACGCGAAGAGCAGCTGGTGGGGTAGCACAACAGAGGACCCCAGGGGTGAGGACATGTTCGGGACCCTGGCAGAGTTAGAGCTTCAGGTACTGAACACTGGTGATACGCCCACCTTTGATACAGTCAGAGGTGGAAGAGCGTTGAAGAGCCACGTAGACGTCACGGCGTGTTCGCTCGACCTATTTGACCTGGTGGATGGCTGGCGGGTCGACACCGGCGTAACGAGCTCAGACCACAACACCATCTTATTTGAAGTAAATGTACAAAGGGAAAAGGGAATGAATATCATTAGGACCACTAGAATCTTCAATACAAAAAGAGCAGATTGGGAGAAATTTAAAGAGACATTAATAAATTATAAAACAGAAAACAATTTAAATTTAGAGACAATAAAAAACCTTACGAATAAACAAGATTTGGAAAAATTAGTCGTAAAATACCAAAAGGGAATCGGGATAGCCTGCGAAAGCGCTATCCCGAAAATTAAGTGTAAAACAAAACTTACTGTCCCATGGTGGTCCGATGAGCTCGCTGCGCTGAAAAAGAAGTTCACCAGACTGAAGAACCGCATCCGCAACGCCGCACCGGTCCGGAGAGCGATGGTCGTCGACGAGTACCTGAAGGCCAAAGAAGAGTATGAGTGCAAGGCCAAACAAGCCCAAACCGCCAGCTGGAAGGAGTTCTGCAGAAAGCAGGACCGCGAAGGAGTATGGGAGGGCATCTATAGAGTGATCGGAAGGACCGCCAGGAGGAAAGAAGATCTGACCCTACTAAACGATGGTGCATTCCTAAACCCAGAGGAGTCGGCAGCCCTACTCGCCGACACGTTCTATCCCAAGGACACAGCGGAAGAGGACAATGAGGACCATAGGCTTATGAGAGAAGCAGCTCGCCGGGTAAACGAGTGGAAGCATGGTGAACACCATGACCCACCGTTTACACCGCTAGAACTGAGGACAGCCGTGGTAGGATTTAACCCAAAAAAGGCCCCCGGATCGGATGGACTTACGTCGGATATCTGCTGTCGAGCGATCAACCAGGACCCGGACGCATTCCTTGCCCTTTTCAATAAATGCCTAGAACTGGCGCACTTCCCGATTATCTGGAAGGAGGCTACGGTGGTTGTCCTCAGGAAACCGGGCAAGGACAATTACATGAACCCCAAGTCCTACAGACCGATCGGTCTGCTACCGGTCTTGGGTAAGGTCCTGGAGAAGATGGTAGTGGCACGAGTCAAGTGGCAGCTGGTACCGCGGCTTAGTACTCGCCAGTTTGGCTTTATGCCCCAGAGGAGCACCGAGGACGCTCTCTATACTCTAATGAATCACGTGAAGGACAAGTTGAGGCTGAAAAAGCTAATTGTCCTGGTGTCATTGGATATAGAGGGCGCCTTTGATAGCGCATGGTGGCCAGCTATCAAAGTCAGGCTGGCAGAGGAAAAGTGCCCGGTGAATATCAGGAGGCTACTTGACAGCTACCTCAACAGCAGAAAAGTTAGGGTTAGATATGCCGGGGTGGAATGCACAATAGAGACAAACAAAGGCTGTGTTCAAGGGTCAATTGGCGGTCCAATACTGTGGAATCTGTTGCTAGACTCATTGCTCCAGAAGTTAGAAGAAGAGGGACTGTTTGTGCAGGCTTTTGCTGACGATATTGTTCTGGTGGTGGATGGAGATACAGCCAGCGAAGTAGCTAGGGTGACCAATGCAGCCCTCGCCCATGTTCAGAGCTGGGGTGTCCGAAACAAGCTGAGGTTTGCACCGCACAAAACCTGTGCGATGCTTATAACCAATAAGCTTAAGTACGACACACCAGTTTTGAGCATGGCCGGGGTCGACATTGGTTTCGTAAAAAGTATGAAGCTGCTAGGGCTAGTCATAGATGAAAAGCTCACCTTTAATGAGCACGCGGCGAACGTCTGTAGGAAGGCTGCTGAGCTATACAAGCAGCTATCTAGGGCGGCCAAAGTAAATTGGGGTTTGAGTAGAGACGTAATCCACACCATCTACACCGCCGTGATAGAGCCCATCGTCACCTACGCGGCTGCAGCCTGGGCTCCCGCTACGAAAAAGCTGGGTATACGGAAGAAGCTTAGCTCTGTCCAAAGAGGCCTCGTCCAGAAGCTCTGCAAGTCTTACCGCACTGTCTCTCTAAACTCGGCACTGGTACTGTCTGGGATACTACCTCTGGACCTGCGCATACAGGAGGCAGCCGCCCTGTATGAAGCGAGGAGAGGGTCGTCCCAGTTTGCGCCAAGGGACCGGGAGATTGAAGGTATGGTAAGATTTGCAGAAGCCCCTCATCCGGCAATGCAAATGCCCCTAGAGTTCGTGTGCCTAGCTGATCAACAGCAGGTAGACGAAAACAATGTGCAGGCAGTGCGAATCTTCACTGACGGCAGCAAGATTGAGGGGAAGGTTGGAGCCGCATTATCCTTGTGGGATAATGAGGGCGAAATCCAGAACCT
>OX940932.1:25437926-25467926 GCA_954870645.1 Agrotis clavis | reverse complement strand
GCTAATTAGACCTAAAAAGGCGGACGCCTATCGTTTGACACAGGTCGCAGCCCCTGAATCTCAGCCCTTACCCTTATTTTGCATTTTTTCAATTTTTTGTCAAAATTTCACCACATTTAATTCAGTAACTTCGCCATTTTTTGATCTAAATTAACCGTTTCAAATTTAAAATAGTCTCAGCAACCGCCCTCAATTATTCCAGTGATCGGGTCCGCTTTCCGTGGCCCTGGTTCCGGAGTGGGGGTGAAAAACACGAAATTTAACGTAAAAAACTGGTTTTTCGGCCATAACTCAAAATTTTGTCTCTTGTCATTAAATCCTTTATTGCATATTCGACTAGCCCGCGCGGAGCCCGATCCAACGATACCCCGCACGTGCGTCTAGCTCGCAAAAAATTTCCCACATTTTTTCAAAATTATTTTTCAGAGTCCAAGAATTGATGTACTGGATAAGGTGTTTGAGGAAACCATCGATATCTTTTTAGTTATAAGTGCGATTTTGAAGCTGTTTTCAGCTAATTAGACCTAAAAAGGCGGACGCCTATCGTTTGACACAAATCGCAACCCCTAAATCTCAACCCTTACCCTTATTTTGCATTTTTTCAATTTTTTGTCAAAATTTCACCACATTTAATTCAGTAACTTCGCCATTTTTTGATCTAAATTAACCGTTTCAAATTTAAAATAGTCTCAGCAACCGCCCTCAATTATTCCAGTGATCAGGTCCGCTTTCCGTGGCCCTAGTTCCGGAGTGGGGGTGAAAAACACGAAATTTAACGTAAAAAACTGGTTTTTCGGCCATAACTCAAAATTTTGTCTCTTGTCATTAAATCCTTTATTGCATATTCGACTAGCCCGCGCGGAGCCCGATCCAACGATACCCCGCACGTGCGTCTAGCTCGCAAAAAATTTCCCACATTTTTTCAAAATTATTTTTCAGAGTCCAAGAATTGATGTACTGGATAAGGTGTTTGAGGAAACCATCGATATCTTTTTAGTTATAAGTGCGATTTTGAAGCTGTTTTCAGCTAATTAGACCTAAAAAGGCGGACGCCTATCGTTTGACACAGATCGCAACCCCTAAATCTCAACCCTTACCCTTATTTTGCATTTTTTCAATTTTTTGTCAAAATTTCACCACATTTAATTCAGTAACTTCGCCATTTTTTGATCTAAATTAACCGTTTCAAATTTAAAATAGTCTCAGCAACCGCCCTCAATTATTCCAGTGATCAGGTCCGCTTTCCGTGGCCCTAGTTCCGGAGTGGGGGTGAAAAACACGAAATTTAACGTAAAAAACTGGTTTTTCGGCCATAACTCAAAATTTTGTCTCTTGTCATTAAATCCTTTATTGCATATTCGACTAGCCCGCGCGGAGCCCGATCCAACGATACCCCGCACGTGCGTCTAGCTCGCAAAAAATTTCCCACATTTTTTCAAAATTATTTTTCAGAGTCCAAGAATTGATGTACTGGATAAGGTGTTTGAGGAAACCATCGATATCTTTTTAGTTATAAGTGCGATTTTGAAGCTGTTTTCAGCTAATTAGACCTAAAAAGGCGGACGCCTATCGTTTGACACAGGTCGCAGCCCCTGAATCTCAGCCCTTACCCTTATTTTGCATTTTTTCAATTTTTTGTCAAAATTTCACCACATTTAATTCAGTAACTTCGCCATTTTTTGATCTAAATTAACCGTTTCAAATTTAAAATAGTCTCAGCAACCGCCCTCAATTATTCCAGTGATCGGGTCCGCTTTCCGTGGCCCTGGTTCCGGAGTGGGGGTGAAAAACACGAAATTTAACGTAAAAAACTGGTTTTTCGGCCATAACTCAAAATTTTGTCTCTTGTCATTAAATCCTTTATTGCATATTCGACTAGCCCGCGCGGAGCCCGATCCAACGATACCCCGCACGTGCGTCTAGCTCGCAAAAAATTTCCCACATTTTTTCAAAATTATTTTTCAGAGTCCAAGAATTGATGTACTGGATAAGGTGTTTGAGGAAACCATCGATATCTTTTTAGTTATAAGTGCGATTTTGAAGCTGTTTTCAGCTAATTAGACCTAAAAAGGCGGACGCCTATCGTTTGACACAAATCGCAACCCCTAAATCTCAACCCTTACCCTTATTTTGCATTTTTTCAATTTTTTGTCAAAATTTCACCACATTTAATTCAGTAACTTCGCCATTTTTTGATCTAAATTAACCGTTTCAAATTTAAAATAGTCTCAGCAACCGCCCTCAATTATTCCAGTGATCAGGTCCGCTTTCCGTGGCCCTAGTTCCGGAGTGGGGGTGAAAAACACGAAATTTAACGTAAAAAACTGGTTTTTCGGCCATAACTCAAAATTTTGTCTCTTGTCATTAAATCCTTTATTGCATATTCGACTAGCCCGCGCGGAGCCCGATCCAACGATACCCCGCACGTGCGTCTAGCTCGCAAAAAATTTCCCACATTTTTTCAAAATTATTTTTCAGAGTCCAAGAATTGATGTACTGGATAAGGTGTTTGAGGAAACCATCGATATCTTTTTAGTTATAAGTGCGATTTTGAAGCTGTTTTCAGCTAATTAGACCTAAAAAGGCGGACGCCTATCGTTTGACACAGATCGCAACCCCTAAATCTCAACCCTTACCCTTATTTTGCATTTTTTCAATTTTTTGTCAAAATTTCACCACATTTAATTCAGTAACTTCGCCATTTTTTGATCTAAATTAACCGTTTCAAATTTAAAATAGTCTCAGCAACCGCCCTCAATTATTCCAGTGATCAGGTCCGCTTTCCGTGGCCCTAGTTCCGGAGTGGGGGTGAAAAACACGAAATTTAACGTAAAAAACTGGTTTTTCGGCCATAACTCAAAATTTTGTCTCTTGTCATTAAATCCTTTATTGCATATTCGACTAGCCCGCGCGGAGCCCGATCCAACGATACCCCGCACGTGCGTCTAGCTCGCAAAAAATTTCCCACATTTTTTCAAAATTATTTTTCAGAGTCCAAGAATTGATGTACTGGATAAGGTGTTTGAGGAAACCATCGATATCTTTTTAGTTATAAGTGCGATTTTGAAGCTGTTTTCAGCTAATTAGACCTAAAAAGGCGGACGCCTATCGTTTGACACAGGTCGCAGCCCCTGAATCTCAGCCCTTACCCTTATTTTGCATTTTTTCAATTTTTTGTCAAAATTTCACCACATTTAATTCAGTAACTTCGCCATTTTTTGATCTAAATTAACCGTTTCAAATTTAAAATAGTCTCAGCAACCGCCCTCAATTATTCCAGTGATCGGGTCCGCTTTCCGTGGCCCTGGTTCCGGAGTGGGGGTGAAAAACACGAAATTTAACGTAAAAAACTGGTTTTTCGGCCATAACTCAAAATTTTGTCTCTTGTCATTAAATCCTTTATTGCATATTCGACTAGCCCGCGCGGAGCCCGATCCAACGATACCCCGCACGTGCGTCTAGCTCGCAAAAAATTTCCCACATTTTTTCAAAATTATTTTTCAGAGTCCAAGAATTGATGTACTGGATAAGGTGTTTGAGGAAACCATCGATATCTTTTTAGTTATAAGTGCGATTTTGAAGCTGTTTTCAGCTAATTAGACCTAAAAAGGCGGACGCCTATCGTTTGACACAAATCGCAACCCCTAAATCTCAACCCTTACCCTTATTTTGCATTTTTTCAATTTTTTGTCAAAATTTCACCACATTTAATTCAGTAACTTCGCCATTTTTTGATCTAAATTAACCGTTTCAAATTTAAAATAGTCTCAGCAACCGCCCTCAATTATTCCAGTGATCAGGTCCGCTTTCCGTGGCCCTAGTTCCGGAGTGGGGGTGAAAAACACGAAATTTAACGTAAAAAACTGGTTTTTCGGCCATAACTCAAAATTTTGTCTCTTGTCATTAAATCCTTTATTGCATATTCGACTAGCCCGCGCGGAGCCCGATCCAACGATACCCCGCACGTGCGTCTAGCTCGCAAAAAATTTCCCCACCCACCCGCCCTGTGGCCTATAGCTGAGAGGGAAACTTTGATTTTGACGAAAAATTTTTTTTTTCTTAAATTTTTCATTTTACTCGTCCTTTTAAAGGGCGACTGTCGCTGTAAGCGCGGACAGGGTTGTTTTTTAAGGAACCAACAGTAGTTTTAAGTATTTTTAAATTTTATTGACTATTTATTTTCTTGTTCCCCTGTACAGGATCAAATCTTAGGCTCAGTATTAGCGACGTATTTTATTTTAACCTAACTTTAAAGTTTTTTAAATTATATAATCGTCGATCTTTTAAAAATTTTTTTTGACTGGATCCCACTTTTACTGGGATTCAGCATAATTGATTGTAGTGTCTTCCCCCTTTACAGGAACACAGGAGGGTCCAGGGTCCCTCTCTCCTCTGAGCGGATAATCCAACCTTGATCTGACCCCCGCTTTACAGGGACCATATATCTTATCTGCTCCACAACAACAATTATGTTCCGCACCCCGGCCATTCTCACCAAGACTCAGAGCTCCGGAGGCTCGCCGCGATCGGTGGAAAAGGCGGGGCCGCCTCCCACGGAGGCCAGGAGGCGAATCTCGTTTGGAGAAGACAGTCCTCCTGCGTCTCAGGTCAACCCCGTAGTTCCGGCGACGCGGCGAGTCACTGTAGAAGCTCCCAAAACACCCAAGGTTTCTGTGGCCGGGCACCGCAGTCGTGTAGCGGAGGCGAGAGCTTGCCTAAGTAAGGCTAAGGTCAATTTAGGCAACTCTCGCAACCTTAAAACTGACATTAAGGCTGCGGTGCTCGAGGCCATAAACAGGCTCTTTGAGCTGGTTAAGGAGTCGGAGCTTGACCGGACTCCCTCCATCCGTACCGCCATACCGGTACCTGCCTCCACTGCCAACCATAGTCCGGACCCCGTTTGCAGCAACGTTCAAGCTGGCCAGACTGAGCTCCTAAAAGCCATCAAGGAGCATATCTCGGAGCTGAGAGACAACTCCAAGAAATTGGACTCGCTCCGAGACAGTCTGACCAGTAAGATGGGTGTCGAGGAGACAACCTACGCGGGAGTAGCTGCCAAAAATAAGAGCCATACTGGGCCGAATGTCCCGGAGCGAACGACGCTGCACTCGGTGATTGTCTCCTCGACAGTCGAGATGGAAACGGGGGACGACATCCTAGAGAAGGTCAGGAAAGCAGTGGACGCAAAGGAAGGCTGGGTGCGGGTGGATAGAGTCCGGAAAGCCAAAGACAGAAAAATTATACTGGGATGCGAGACAATAGAGGAGAGGGCAAAACTCCGTAAGCGACTCAGTGAGGCCGGAGGGAACCTCGTCGTCGAGGAGGTGAAAAACCGTAACCCGCTTCTGGTTCTTAGGGACGTACTTTCAGTCCACAGTGATGAGGAAGTCCTTAAAGCCCTTAGGAACCAGAACCGGGAGGTATTCCACGGCCTCGGGGACGAGGAGCAGAAAATGTGTGTTCGGTTCAGGAAGAAGTCCCGTAATCCCCATGTAACTAGCATTGTGCTGAGTGTTTCCCCCGCAGTCTGGGGACGGGCACTCGAAGGAGGCAAGCTAAGGATTGACCTCCAGAGAGTGCGAGTCGAAGACCAGACACCCCTGGTGCAGTGCACGCGCTGCTTAGCATACGGTCACGGCAAGCGTCTTTGCACAGAGCCGGTTGACCTATGCAGCCACTGCGGCGGTCCACATCTTAGTGTGGACTGCCCTAAAAAGCAGAGCGGCCAACCAGCGGTGTGCGTGAACTGCACCAGGGCAAAGCGGGAGGAGCACTCACACAATGCCTTTAGTAGTGAGTGCCCAGTGCGTGGGAAGTGGGACGCGTTTGCGAGAGCTGCAATATCATACTGCTAAAGGCGTCGATGCGCCCACTCCCACGTACAGAGACAAGACCAGTTCGACACAGCCTAAAAGCAGACGTACAGAGCGAACCATCGGGGTTGGCTCATTAATATGTATTAATTGGGGTCACTTTCGTGGAAAATTGGCAAAAATTGTGCTGTGTGGTGGGTCAATCCTGGTGAAAGTGCTGAGTTGTGTCAAATTGGAAGAAGCTCCATTTGACTGGCGGTTGTTTTGTGCCTGTCCCAAAAGTAGTACAAATTTGACTAATATAATATAGTATATTCTGCAAATATTGGCAACAGGAGGGACGACACTATTAGCAGCAGTCAGTCAAATGGATGCGAGGAAATGCAAGCAAAAATGAAAAAGTCAAAATAATAAGTAAAAAGTTAATTTGGGTAGAAAATAGTCTAAGAAATGAAAAAGTTGCACATTTTAGGAAAATAAAGACTAAACTGAAACAAAGAGAGGAAGCAACCGAAATTAAGTAACTAAAAATTGGATATAAAAATTAAGAAAAACAAAGAAAAAAAAACGAAGTAATAGTTAATAACCACAAAGTAGAAAAACAGAACAAAACACAAAATGCTGCTTGGACCGACACCAAACATTGTGTAAAGAAACTGCCAATCCCGGAAACTTAAGGTCTCTGCAAGCTTACAGCAGAGGGACACTGGCAGGGCAGGAGTGGGTTTTAGTGGGTTCGAGTCCCACACTACCTCGACTGTCTCATGGTCTCCGTGAGACGGTGAGACAGCCGAGGTGTCCGTGGGGATTTCCCACTCCTGCCTCAACAAAAAAAAAAAAAAAAAAAAAAAAAAAAAAAACCTAACCTAACCTAACCTAACCTAACCTAACCTAACCTAACCTAACCTAACCTAACCTAACCTAACCTAACCTAACCTAACCTAACCTAACCTAACCTAACCTAACCTAACCTAACCTAACCTAACCTAACCTAACCTAACCTAACCTAACCTAACCTAACCTAACCTAACCTAACCTAACCTAACCTAACCTAACCTAACCTAACCTAACCTAACCTAACCTAACCTAACCTAACCTAACCTAACCTAACCTAACCTAACCTAACCTAACCTAACCTAACCTAACCTAACCTAACCTAACCTAACCTAACCTAACCTAACCTAACCTAACCTAACCTAACCTAACCTAACCTAACCTAACCTAACCTAACCTAACCTAACCTAACCTAACCTAACCTAACCTAACCTAACCTAACCTAACCTAACCTAACCTAACCTAACCTAACCTAACCTAACCTAACCTAACCTAACCTAACCTAACCTAACCTAACCTAACCTAACCTAACCTAACCTAACCTAACCCATCGATATCTTTGTAGTTATAAGTGCGATTTTGAAGCTGTTTTCAGCTCATTAGACCTAAAAAGGCGGACGCCTATCGTTTGACACAAATCGCAACCCTTAAACTTCAACCCTTACCCTTATTTTGCATTTTTTCAATTTTTTGTCAAAATTTCACCACATTTAATTCAGTAACTTCGCCATTTTTTGATCTAAATTAACCGTTTCAAATTTAAAATAGTCTCAGCAACCGCCCTCAAATATTCCAGTGACCAGGACCGCTTTCCGTGGCCGTAGTTCCGGAGTGGGGGTGGAAAACACTAATTTTCACTTAAAAAACTGGTTTTTAGGCCTTAACTCAAAATTTTTGCTCTTGTTATAAAAAATTTTATTGCATATTCGGCTAGCCCGCGCCGAGCCCGATCTAGCGATACCTCGCACGACCGGATAGCTCGCAAAAAATTTTCCATAATTTTTCAAAATTCTATATTCTATGTCCAAAAATTGATGTACTGGATAAGGTGTTTGAGAAAACCATCGATATCTTTGTAGTTATAAGTGCGATTTTGAAGCTGTTTTCAGCTCATTAGACCTAAAAAGGCGGACGCCTATCGTTTGACACAAATCGCAACCCTTAAACTTCAACCCTTACCCTTATTTTGCATTTTTTCAATTTTTTGTCAAAATTTCACCACATTTAATTCAGTAACTTCGCCATTTTTTGATCTAAATTAACCGTTTCAAATTTAAAATAGTCTCAGCAACCGCCCTCAAATATTCCAGTGACCAGGACCGCTTTCCGTGGCCGTAGTTCCGGAGTGGGGGTGGAAAACACTAATTTTCACTTAAAAAACTGGTTTTTAGGCCTTAACTCAAAATTTTTGCTCTTGTTATAAAAAATTTTATTGCATATTCGGCTAGCCCGCGCCGAGCCCGATCTAGCGATACCTCGCACGACCGGATAGCTCGCAAAAAATTTTCCATAATTTTTCAAAATTCTATATTCTATGTCCAAAAATTGATGTACTGGATAAGGTGTTTGAGAAAACCATCGATATCTTTGTAGTTATAAGTGCGATTTTGAAGCTGTTTTCAGCTCATTAGACCTAAAAAGGCGGACGCCTATCGTTTGACACAAATCGCAACCCTTAAACTTCAACCCTTACCCTTATTTTGCATTTTTTCAATTTTTTGTCAAAATTTCACCACATTTAATTCAGTAACTTCGCCATTTTTTGATCTAAATTAACCGTTTCAAATTTAAAATAGTCTCAGCAACCGCCCTCAAATATTCCAGTGACCAGGACCGCTTTCCGTGGCCGTAGTTCCGGAGTGGGGGTGGAAAACACTAATTTTCACTTAAAAAACTGGTTTTTAGGCCTTAACTCAAAATTTTTGCTCTTGTTATAAAAAATTTTATTGCATATTCGGCTAGCCCGCGCCGAGCCCGATCTAGCGATACCTCGCACGACCGGATAGCTCGCAAAAAATTTTCCATAATTTTTCAAAATTCTATATTCTATGTCCAAAAATTGATCCCCACCGTCGTATCTCCACGTTGTCGTCGTGGTGGGGCTTGTGGTTTCAATGATCTCTGGGCCTCTGCGCTCAGAGGGAGAAACCAAACCAAGAGGGATACACCGCTCCACCACGTGTCCCTCTGAGTAGCAGAGGGCACAGTGGTTTTGGAGTAAGAGCGGGCTCGGCGTGCACTTACCCTGCCGTCGGGCAGGCAGGAGGAGGACTTGCACTTCCGCCTCCTCTTGCCACCGCTATTCTCGTAGCCCCGAAGATTGTCATGATCATGTCTATGACTTTCGACGGGGGTCGAGGGCCTTGGCTTAACCGCCCGGGCCGCGAGGAAGACAACCTCTTTAAAAAATTACCCCAAACCTCCAAGCGGCGGCGCACCGCGAGGGAGGTTCTAATGGGTAGCATAATTAGTCGTTAGTGCGAACCGCACTTATTGGATGGATGGTTGGATATTGTTTTTACTCGTGGGACCAAAAATGATAAGCTCTTTTTCAAAAAAACCCCCCCAACAACCGGCAGTCGCCGCAGCGAGCCAGGGAGGCTCACGTGCCCGTGAGGAGGAGTCACTGGACTTGTCCAGTACGTCCGACTCACCGGCACCGAACATCGAGCGGGCACAGAGTGCCGCTCCGACAAGGAAGGGGGCGTTGGTGCTCGAGTCGGAGTCCGACTCGGCATCAGACGCCGTGAGCTTCCAGAGCGTATGCTCTGGAAGCACGACAAGGAGGGACGAGGGGAGCGCCGCCAGCAGGAGGAAGGAATTCCTCAAGCGCTCCCGGGACGACGTCTCTTCATCCGAGGAGGATGCTGCCTCGAGCCGGAAGATCCCCACCAGTGTGCGGGGTAAAGGCCGAGGCGGGACGTGCGGTAGAGGGCGGGAAGCCGAGCCCTCCCTAGAAAAATTGGTGGAGGACGCCATCCGCACTATTAAGGCCAAGCCTGGCAGGCCCGGTAAAAAGGCCACAAAGGACTTGGCCATAAGTAAGGCCACGGCCACTATAATGGCGGCGGTGTCGGGCGGCATCGGACGGCCTCCACCCGCATCGAGCCCATCGGACGAAGTGTCCCAGTTGCGGGAGGAGGTCGCCAAATTGACGGCAGCGATGGATGTTCTCCGAAAGGAGAACATCCATCTTAAAACGGAGCTGGCCGGGCTAAAAAAGGGGACCCGCGGGGAGGAGATCCCGCAGACGCGGAGGAAGGAGCCGCCGGCGAAGCCCGCACCAACAGATGACAGCAATGTCTTAAGTCTGGTGCGACAGGAGCTGGCGGCTTTCAACCAGCGGTTCGCGGCTCTTGAAAGCCGCATCCTGCGTCCCCCGCTCGCGGCATCATACGCGGCCGTAGCGGCTTCCGCGCCGCCCAGGTCAGCTCCGGAAAAGCGGGCCGCGGCGAAACCGCCGGCGCCTCCCAAACAGGCCACAGGGAGAGCGGCTCCGGCGGCGGCGGCACCGGCTGGGGCGAAGGCGGCCCCGCAGAGCTCGGCTGCCAAAAAGAAGAAAGGTGTTCCGGCGGCGGCGGCGGTGAGCCAGCCGTCCCGAGCTGTCCCGCCTACGCAGCCCTCGCGTCCTCCCCCAGCCGATGCCGAATGGCAGGTGGCGGGAGAGAGCAGGGCCGCAAAGAAACAAAGGCGGCGACAGCGACGGAAGCAGCGGAAGCGAACCGTCGCGGCGACACTCCGCGCCCCTAAGACCGCGGCTGTAGTGATTACACTGCAGCCGGACGCGGTCAAGAGGGGCGTGACGTACCGCGACGTGTTCGCGAAGGCGAAGGAGGCAGTAAACCTCCGGGAGCTGGGAATCGACGGGGGTCTCCGGGTGCAAGTCACCGCGACGGGGGCCAGGCTGCTGTCGATTCCCGGCGCCTCCAGTGGTCCTACCGCTGACGCTCTGGCCGAACGGCTAAGAGCGTCCTTAGATGCGGAGGAGGCTCGGGTGTCCAGGCCCGTAAAGCGCGCAGATCTGCGCATAATGGGCCTGGACGACTCGATCACGGAGGGGGACGTGGTGGCCGCCGTCGGCAGGGTTGGGGAATGCCCTGTCGACCAAATCAAGGCTGGCACCCTTCGCCCGGACTTTGCGGGGCTGCTGTCGGTGACAGTGAGCTGCCCCGTGTCCGCGGCTAAAAAGATAGGGGAGGGCCGAAGGCTCTTGGTCGGCTGGGTGTCCGCGCAGGTGAAACTGCTGGAACCCAGACCTCTGAGGTGCTTCCGCTGCCAAGTGGGTAACCACACGGCATGCAAGTGCACCTCGGAGGTGGACCGCAGCGGCGATTGCTTCCGCTGCGGTCGGCCCGGTCACAAGGCTGGCTCGTGCAACGCCCCGCCGCACTGCTTCCTATGTGCGGCGGCTGGCAAGCCGGCCGATCACCGGGCAGGGGGCAAGTCCTGCGCCCCGCCCGCCAAGACCAAGAGCAGAGGTAGGCCCTCTGCCGCCGCTGTCCCCGCTACTGCCGCCGCCGCCGCAGCTCCTGCTGCCGCCGCCGCCGCCGCCACCGCCGCCGCCGCCGCCGTCGCCGCCGCCGCCGCCGTGGCCACGCCCTCGAGGAGGGCCCTGGAGGAGGCCGCAATGGATTCAGATTAATGTCTCCATTGCGCTTCCTCCAGGCGAACATCAACCACTGCGCCGCTGCTCAGGATCTTTTGCTCCAGAGCATGGCGCAGTGGTTGATTAACGTCGCCGTGGTCGCCGAGCCGTACTTTGTCCTGCCCAGGAATGACTGGGTAGCAGACCTGGACGGCTCGGTGACCCTAATTTCGTCGGCCGCCGCCGGTACCCCGCCCCTCGATCGTGTCGAGAGAGGGCACGGGATTGTCGCAGCCCGGTTCGGGGAGATCGCCGTGGTAGGCGTTTACTTCTCCCCGAACCGATCTATCGCCGAGTTCCACGACTCCCTAGAGGAGCTGGGAGACGTCGTCGTCGCCCTCGGTTCCCTCCCCGCGCTTGTCCTGGGGGACTTCAATGCCAAAAGTCCGGCTTGGGGTTCCCGGAACACGGACTATTCGCGGGGCAGGAAGCTCGAGCGCTGGGCCCGTGCGCATGGCCTGGTGATCGAGAACCGGGGTTCCGTCCCCACGTGCGTGCGGTACACGGGCGAGTCGGTGGTGGACCTTACGTTCGCCACCCCCAGCCTGTCACCGCGCGTCACTGGCTGGCGCGTTGTGGAGGAGGTGGAGACCTATTCCGACCACCGGTATATCCGGTTCGACGTCTCCACCCAGACCTCAGACGCGCCGGTCTCAAGTGGACGGAACCTAAGTGGTCCGCGATGGGCGCTGAAGCAGCTGGACCGGGAGCTATTCCTGGAAGCCTCGATCGTGCAGGCCTGGGTGTCACCACCGGACAGGCCTGCCAATATAGACGACGAGGCTGAGTGGTTCCGGGAGGCCATGTCGGAAATCTGTGACGTGGCCATGCCCCGGGTCCGGCAAGGACGCGCCCGGCGTCAGTTGTACTGGTGGTCAAGCGAGTTAGCAGCGCTGCGCGAAGCGTGCGTTGCTGCGCGCCGCCGGTACACCAGATTCCGCAGGCGCCGCACCCGACCTCCGGATGCGGCGACTGTAGAGGCGGAGCTGTACGAGGGCTACAGGGCAGCGAAGACCGCCCTCCGCGACGCGATCTGGCGGGCCAAGGAATTGGCCCGCGAGGAGATGCTGGGGACTCTGGACGGGGACCCATGGGGCCGCCCCTACAAGTGGGTGCGAGAAAAGCTCCGCCCCTGGGCTCCCCCGTTGACGCAGAGTCTCCGGCCTCAGTTCGTGGAGGACGTGGTGAGCGCCCTGTTCCCTTCGCGAGGGGAGGAGTTTGCTCCCCCGCCCATGGCTCCGTCTCCGACGGAATCTGAGGAGGAAGCTGACGCAAACGCGGACCACAGCGACGACGACGTCTACGACGCTCCAGAGGTGACCGAGGTAGACCTGAGAGTGGCGGTACAACGGCTCAAAGCCAAAAATACCGCCCCAGGACCCGACGGCCTGCCAGGAAAAGCCTGGGTCCTGGCCTTCGGGACTCTCGGGCCTCGACTAGGGGGGCTCTTAAGCGCGTGCCTGGAGAGGGGCCGGTTCCCGCTTCCTTGGAAGACGGGGAAACTGGTCCTGATCCAGAAGCCCGGGCGCCCTGCGGACTCTCCGTCCGCATTCCGGCCCATCGTGCTGCTCGACGAGGTGGGCAAGCTCTTTGAGAGAGTCATTGCAGACCGCCTCGCCGGGCACCTGAATCGAGTGGGCCCGAACCTGTCGGAGAGCCAGTTCGGCTTCCGCAGGGGGCGCTCGACGGTGGACGCAATCATGCGCGTGAGAGCCCTCACGACGGGGGATGCAGTAGCCCGGGGCAGGGTCGTCTTGGCGGTGTCTCTGGACATCACCAATGCCTTCAACACCCTGCCCTGGAGTTGCATCAGGGAGGCACTCCGGTATCACCGGGTGCCGACCTACCTCCGCCGAATAGTCGAGGACTACCTGACGGACAGAGCCGTCATCTACCCCGGTCACCGGGGAGAGTGGAACCGGCGAGAGATGTCGTGCGGTGTTCCACAGGGTTCGGTCCTGGGACCGCCCTTGTGGAACATCGGATACGACTGGGTGCTGCGCAGCGACCTCCCTGACGGCGTCAGCGTAATTTGTTACGCTGACGACACGCTCGTCCTTGCACAGGGAGAGTCGCACCAGGCGGCGGCCGACGTGGCGACGGAAGCGGTCGCGACAGTCGTCCATAGGATCCGGCGGTTGGGACTCGACGTGGCGCTGCACAAGACGGAGGCCATGTGTTTTCATGGCAGCCGTAACGCGCCACAGTCGAGTTACAGCATCACGGTGGAAGGAGTTCCAATCGGCGTCAAGGGGACGATGAAGTACCTGGGACTCGTCCTCGACAGCCGGTGGAACTTCAGGGAGCATTTCCTGTGTTTGGCCCCAAAGCTGAACCGTGCAGCAGCCGCCCTCAGGCGACTCCTGCCCAATCTCAGCGGGCCAAACGCTTCCTGCCGTAGGCTGTACGCTGGTGTCGTGCGGTCCATGGCCCTCTACGGGGCCCCTGTGTGGGCCCTGAGCATCCGGACGCGACCACAGAAGATGGTCGCATGCCAGAGGGTCATGGCTATCCGAATGATCCGGGGATACCGCACGATTGCCGGCGAATCGGCCAACCTGCTTGCCGGATTGCTGCCTTGGGATCTGGAGGCGACTGCCCTCCAGCGCGTCTATGAGTGGCGCGTGGAGGCGCAGCGCCGGGGCGTGACCCCGCTGCCTCGCGAAGTCGAGGCGCGGCGCGAAGACCTCCGGCGCGATCTCAGGGCAGTATGGAAGGAACGACTGTCGCGACCGACGGCCGGGCACGCCGCAATTGCGGCGGTAAGACCCCTCTTTGAGGAGTGGTTGGAGAGAAGTCATGGCGTCCTTACCTTCCGCCTGACGCAGGTCCTCACCGGGCACGGGTGCTTCGGGAGGTACTTGTGTCTAATGCGGAAGGAGGAAACGTCTGGGTGTCATCACTGCGAAGATCGCCCGGAGGACACGGTGGAGCATACGGTGCAGGACTGCCCAGCTTGGGCGGCGCACCGACGTGTCCTCACGGCTGCGATAGGCGGAGACCTCTCGCGCCCGGCATTGGTTTCGGCCATGCTGCGGGGCGAGACGGAGTGGGAAGCGGTCGCCTCCTTCTGCGAAGCAGTAATGCTCGCTAAGGAGGAGGCGCGCCGCGAGCGAGAGAGGACAGAGTCCTCCCTCCGCCCCAACCGCGGTGTAGGACGCCCACGGCGACGGACGTCGCGAGACGATCTCCGGCCACCGTAGGCGCGGGCATGCGGGCAGCGAGTAAAGGGCAACTCGCTGCCCGACCAAGGACCATGCCCGGGTCGACGGCGCGTTGTGTCCCACGCGCGCCTCAAAGAGCGTCAGCATAATGACGGGGCCCCCCTCTCAGAGGGCCAAAGCCTGCCGGGGTCGCGGGATTATTCCCTTACCGTAACCCCGGAACGTAACAGGCTATGAAGGACACCGTGGATTTTAGTCAGTAGAAGTCTGACAGTCCCTCCCGCCCTGCCCGGGGTTGGAGGACTCATTTGATGATTTTACCACGCTAAAAAAAAAAAAAAAAAAAAATGTCCAAAAATTGATGTACTGGATAAGGTGTTTGAGAAAACCATCGATATCTTTGTAGTTATAAGTGCGATTTTGAAGCTGTTTTCAGCTCATTAGACCTAAAAAGGCGGACGCCTATCGTTTGACACAAATCGCAACCCTTAAACTTCAACCCTTACCCTTATTTTGCATTTTTTCAATTTTTTGTCAAAATTTCACCACATTTAATTCAGTAACTTCGCCATTTTTTGATCTAAATTAACCGTTTCAAATTTAAAATAGTCTCAGCAACCGCCCTCAAATATTCCAGTGACCAGGACCGCTTTCCGTGGCCGTAGTTCCGGAGTGGGGGTGGAAAACACTAATTTTCACTTAAAAAACTGGTTTTTAGGCCTTAACTCAAAATTTTTGCTCTTGTTATAAAAAATTTTATTGCATATTCGGCTAGCCCGCGCCGAGCCCGATCTAGCGATACCTCGCACGACCGGATAGCTCGCAAAAAATTTTCCATAATTTTTCAAAATTCTATATTCTATGTCCAAAAATTGATGTACTGGATAAGGTGTTTGAGAAAACCATCGATATCTTTGTAGTTATAAGTGCGATTTTGAAGCTGTTTTCAGCTCATTAGACCTAAAAAGGCGGACGCCTATCGTTTGACACAAATCGCAACCCTTAAACTTCAACCCTTACCCTTATTTTGCATTTTTTCAATTTTTTGTCAAAATTTCACCACATTTAATTCAGTAACTTCGCCATTTTTTGATCTAAATTAACCGTTTCAAATTTAAAATAGTCTCAGCAACCGCCCTCAAATATTCCAGTGACCAGGACCGCTTTCCGTGGCCGTAGTTCCGGAGTGGGGGTGGAAAACACTAATTTTCACTTAAAAAACTGGTTTTTAGGCCTTAACTCAAAATTTTTGCTCTTGTTATAAAAAATTTTATTGCATATTCGGCTAGCCCGCGCCGAGCCCGATCTAGCGATACCTCGCACGACCGGATAGCTCGCAAAAAATTTTCCATAATTTTTCAAAATTCTATATTCTATGTCCAAAAATTGATGTACTGGATAAGGTGTTTGAGAAAACCATCGATATCTTTGTAGTTATAAGTGCGATTTTGAAGCTGTTTTCAGCTCATTAGACCTAAAAAGGCGGACGCCTATCGTTTGACACAAATCGCAACCCTTAAACTTCAACCCTTACCCTTATTTTGCATTTTTTCAATTTTTTGTCAAAATTTCACCACATTTAATTCAGTAACTTCGCCATTTTTTGATCTAAATTAACCGTTTCAAATTTAAAATAGTCTCAGCAACCGCCCTCAAATATTCCAGTGACCAGGACCGCTTTCCGTGGCCGTAGTTCCGGAGTGGGGGTGGAAAACACTAATTTTCACTTAAAAAACTGGTTTTTAGGCCTTAACTCAAAATTTTTGCTCTTGTTATAAAAAATTTTATTGCATATTCGGCTAGCCCGCGCCGAGCCCGATCTAGCGATACCTCGCACGACCGGATAGCTCGCAAAAAATTTTCCATAATTTTTCAAAATTCTATATTCTATGTCCAAAAATTGATGTACTGGATAAGGTGTTTGAGAAAACCATCGATATCTTTGTAGTTATAAGTGCGATTTTGAAGCTGTTTTCAGCTCATTAGACCTAAAAAGGCGGACGCCTATCGTTTGACACAAATCGCAACCCTTAAACTTCAACCCTTACCCTTATTTTGCATTTTTTCAATTTTTTGTCAAAATTTCACCACATTTAATTCAGTAACTTCGCCATTTTTTGATCTAAATTAACCGTTTCAAATTTAAAATAGTCTCAGCAACCGCCCTCAAATATTCCAGTGACCAGGACCGCTTTCCGTGGCCGTAGTTCCGGAGTGGGGGTGGAAAACACTAATTTTCACTTAAAAAACTGGTTTTTAGGCCTTAACTCAAAATTTTTGCTCTTGTTATAAAAAATTTTATTGCATATTCGGCTAGCCCGCGCCGAGCCCGATCTAGCGATACCTCGCACGACCGGATAGCTCGCAAAAAATTTTCCATAATTTTTCAAAATTCTATATTCTATGTCCAAAAATTGATGTACTGGATAAGGTGTTTGAGAAAACCATCGATATCTTTGTAGTTATAAGTGCGATTTTGAAGCTGTTTTCAGCTCATTAGACCTAAAAAGGCGGACGCCTATCGTTTGACACAAATCGCAACCCTTAAACTTCAACCCTTACCCTTATTTTGCATTTTTTCAATTTTTTGTCAAAATTTCACCACATTTAATTCAGTAACTTCGCCATTTTTTGATCTAAATTAACCGTTTCAAATTTAAAATAGTCTCAGCAACCGCCCTCAAATATTCCAGTGACCAGGACCGCTTTCCGTGGCCGTAGTTCCGGAGTGGGGGTGGAAAACACTAATTTTCACTTAAAAAACTGGTTTTTAGGCCTTAACTCAAAATTTTTGCTCTTGTTATAAAAAATTTTATTGCATATTCGGCTAGCCCGCGCCGAGCCCGATCTAGCGATACCTCGCACGACCGGATAGCTCGCAAAAAATTTTCCATAATTTTTCAAAATTCTATATTCTATGTCCAAAAATTGATGTACTGGATAAGGTGTTTGAGAAAACCATCGATATCTTTGTAGTTATAAGTGCGATTTTGAAGCTGTTTTCAGCTCATTAGACCTAAAAAGGCGGACGCCTATCGTTTGACACAAATCGCAACCCTTAAACTTCAACCCTTACCCTTATTTTGCATTTTTTCAATTTTTTGTCAAAATTTCACCACATTTAATTCAGTAACTTCGCCATTTTTTGATCTAAATTAACCGTTTCAAATTTAAAATAGTCTCAGCAACCGCCCTCAATTATTCCAGTGATCGGGTCCGCTTTCCGTGGCCCTGGTTCCGGAGTGGGGGTGAAAAACACGAAATTTAACGTAAAAAACTGGTTTTTCGGCCATAACTCAAAATTTTGTCTCTTGTCATTAAATCCTTTATTGCATATTCGACTAGCCCGCGCGGAGCCCGATCCAACGATACCCCGCACGTGCGTCTAGCTCGCAAAAAATTTCCCACATTTTTTCAAAATTATTTTTCAGAGTCCAAGAATTGATGTACTGGATAAGGTGTTTGAGGAAACCATCGATATCTTTTTAGTTATAAGTGCGATTTTGAAGCTGTTTTCAGCTAATTAGACCTAAAAAGGCGGACGCCTATCGTTTGACACAAATCGCAACCCCTAAATCTCAACCCTTACCCTTATTTTGCATTTTTTCAATTTTTTGTCAAAATTTCACCACATTTAATTCAGTAACTTCGCCATTTTTTGATCTAAATTAACCGTTTCAAATTTAAAATAGTCTCAGCAACCGCCCTCAATTATTCCAGTGATCAGGTCCGCTTTCCGTGGCCCTAGTTCCGGAGTGGGGGTGAAAAACACGAAATTTAACGTAAAAAACTGGTTTTTCGGCCATAACTCAAAATTTTGTCTCTTGTCATTAAATCCTTTATTGCATATTCGACTAGCCCGCGCGGAGCCCGATCCAACGATACCCCGCACGTGCGTCTAGCTCGCAAAAAATTTCCCCACCCACCCGCCCTGTGGCCTATAGCTGAGAGGGAAACTTTGATTTTGACGAAAAATTTTTTTTTTCTTAAATTTTTCATTTTACTCGTCCTTTTAAAGGGCGACTGTCGCTGTAAGCGCGGACAGGGTTGTTTTTTAAGGAACCAACAGTAGTTTTAAGTATTTTTAAATTTTATTGACTATTTATTTTCTTGTTCCCCTGTACAGGATCAAATCTTAGGCTCAGTATTAGCGACGTATTTTATTTTAACCTAACTTTAAAGTTTTTTAAATTATATAATCGTCGATCTTTTAAAAATTTTTTTTGACTGGATCCCACTTTTACTGGGATTCAGCATAATTGATTGTAGTGTCTTCCCCCTTTACAGGAACACAGGAGGGTCCAGGGTCCCTCTCTCCTCTGAGCGGATAATCCAACCTTGATCTGACCCCCGCTTTACAGGGACCATATATCTTATCTGCTCCACAACAACAATTATGTTCCGCACCCCGGCCATTCTCACCAAGACTCAGAGCTCCGGAGGCTCGCCGCGATCGGTGGAAAAGGCGGGGCCGCCTCCCACGGAGGCCAGGAGGCGAATCTCGTTTGGAGAAGACAGTCCTCCTGCGTCTCAGGTCAACCCCGTAGTTCCGGCGACGCGGCGAGTCACTGTAGAAGCTCCCAAAACACCCAAGGTTTCTGTGGCCGGGCACCGCAGTCGTGTAGCGGAGGCGAGAGCTTGCCTAAGTAAGGCTAAGGTCAATTTAGGCAACTCTCGCAACCTTAAAACTGACATTAAGGCTGCGGTGCTCGAGGCCATAAACAGGCTCTTTGAGCTGGTTAAGGAGTCGGAGCTTGACCGGACTCCCTCCATCCGTACCGCCATACCGGTACCTGCCTCCACTGCCAACCATAGTCCGGACCCCGTTTGCAGCAACGTTCAAGCTGGCCAGACTGAGCTCCTAAAAGCCATCAAGGAGCATATCTCGGAGCTGAGAGACAACTCCAAGAAATTGGACTCGCTCCGAGACAGTCTGACCAGTAAGATGGGTGTCGAGGAGACAACCTACGCGGGAGTAGCTGCCAAAAATAAGAGCCATACTGGGCCGAATGTCCCGGAGCGAACGACGCTGCACTCGGTGATTGTCTCCTCGACAGTCGAGATGGAAACGGGGGACGACATCCTAGAGAAGGTCAGGAAAGCAGTGGACGCAAAGGAAGGCTGGGTGCGGGTGGATAGAGTCCGGAAAGCCAAAGACAGAAAAATTATACTGGGATGCGAGACAATAGAGGAGAGGGCAAAACTCCGTAAGCGACTCAGTGAGGCCGGAGGGAACCTCGTCGTCGAGGAGGTGAAAAACCGTAACCCGCTTCTGGTTCTTAGGGACGTACTTTCAGTCCACAGTGATGAGGAAGTCCTTAAAGCCCTTAGGAACCAGAACCGGGAGGTATTCCACGGCCTCGGGGACGAGGAGCAGAAAATGTGTGTTCGGTTCAGGAAGAAGTCCCGTAATCCCCATGTAACTAGCATTGTGCTGAGTGTTTCCCCCGCAGTCTGGGGACGGGCACTCGAAGGAGGCAAGCTAAGGATTGACCTCCAGAGAGTGCGAGTCGAAGACCAGACACCCCTGGTGCAGTGCACGCGCTGCTTAGCATACGGTCACGGCAAGCGTCTTTGCACAGAGCCGGTTGACCTATGCAGCCACTGCGGCGGTCCACATCTTAGTGTGGACTGCCCTAAAAAGCAGAGCGGCCAACCAGCGGTGTGCGTGAACTGCACCAGGGCAAAGCGGGAGGAGCACTCACACAATGCCTTTAGTAGTGAGTGCCCAGTGCGTGGGAAGTGGGACGCGTTTGCGAGAGCTGCAATATCATACTGCTAAAGGCGTCGATGCGCCCACTCCCACGTACAGAGACAAGACCAGTTCGACACAGCCTAAAAGCAGACGTACAGAGCGAACCATCGGGGTTGGCTCATTAATATGTATTAATTGGGGTCACTTTCGTGGAAAATTGGCAAAAATTGTGCTGTGTGGTGGGTCAATCCTGGTGAAAGTGCTGAGTTGTGTCAAATTGGAAGAAGCTCCATTTGACTGGCGGTTGTTTTGTGCCTGTCCCAAAAGTAGTACAAATTTGACTAATATAATATAGTATATTCTGCAAATATTGGCAACAGGAGGGACGACACTATTAGCAGCAGTCAGTCAAATGGATGCGAGGAAATGCAAGCAAAAATGAAAAAGTCAAAATAATAAGTAAAAAGTTAATTTGGGTAGAAAATAGTCTAAGAAATGAAAAAGTTGCACATTTTAGGAAAATAAAGACTAAACTGAAACAAAGAGAGGAAGCAACCGAAATTAAGTAACTAAAAATTGGATATAAAAATTAAGAAAAACAAAGAAAAAAAAACGAAGTAATAGTTAATAACCACAAAGTAGAAAAACAGAACAAAACACAAAATGCTGCTTGGACCGACACCAAACATTGTGTAAAGAAACTGCCAATCCCGGAAACTTAAGGTCTCTGCAAGCTTACAGCAGAGGGACACTGGCAGGGCAGGAGTGGGTTTTAGTGGGTTCGAGTCCCACACTACCTCGACTGTCTCATGGTCTCCGTGAGACGGTGAGACAGCCGAGGTGTCCGTGGGGATTTCCCACTCCTGCCTCAACAAAAAAAAAAAAAAAAAAAAAAAAAAAAAAACCTAACCTAACCTAACCTAACCTAACCTAACCTAACCTAACCTAACCTAACCTAACCTAACCTAACCTAACCTAACCTAACCTAACCTAACCTAACCTAACCTAACCTAACCTAACCTAACCTAACCTAACCTAACCTAACCTAACCTAACCTAACCTAACCTAACCTAACCTAACCTAACCTAACCTAACCTAACCTAACCTAACCTAACCTAACCTAACCTAACCTAACCTAACCTAACCTAACCTAACCTAACCTAACCTAACCTAACCTAACCTAACCTAACCTAACCTAACCTAACCTAACCTAACCTAACCTAACCTAACCTAACCTAACCTAACCTAACCTAACCTAACCTAACCTAACCTAACCTAACCTAACCTAACCTAACCTAACCTAACCTAACCTAACCTAACCTAACCTAACCTAACCTAACCTAACCTAACCTAACCTAACCTAACCTAACCTAACCTAACCCATCGATATCTTTGTAGTTATAAGTGCGATTTTGAAGCTGTTTTCAGCTCATTAGACCTAAAAAGGCGGACGCCTATCGTTTGACACAAATCGCAACCCTTAAACTTCAACCCTTACCCTTATTTTGCATTTTTTCAATTTTTTGTCAAAATTTCACCACATTTAATTCAGTAACTTCGCCATTTTTTGATCTAAATTAACCGTTTCAAATTTAAAATAGTCTCAGCAACCGCCCTCAAATATTCCAGTGACCAGGACCGCTTTCCGTGGCCGTAGTTCCGGAGTGGGGGTGGAAAACACTAATTTTCACTTAAAAAACTGGTTTTTAGGCCTTAACTCAAAATTTTTGCTCTTGTTATAAAAAATTTTATTGCATATTCGGCTAGCCCGCGCCGAGCCCGATCTAGCGATACCTCGCACGACCGGATAGCTCGCAAAAAATTTTCCATAATTTTTCAAAATTCTATATTCTATGTCCAAAAATTGATGTACTGGATAAGGTGTTTGAGAAAACCATCGATATCTTTGTAGTTATAAGTGCGATTTTGAAGCTGTTTTCAGCTCATTAGACCTAAAAAGGCGGACGCCTATCGTTTGACACAAATCGCAACCCTTAAACTTCAACCCTTACCCTTATTTTGCATTTTTTCAATTTTTTGTCAAAATTTCACCACATTTAATTCAGTAACTTCGCCATTTTTTGATCTAAATTAACCGTTTCAAATTTAAAATAGTCTCAGCAACCGCCCTCAAATATTCCAGTGACCAGGACCGCTTTCCGTGGCCGTAGTTCCGGAGTGGGGGTGGAAAACACTAATTTTCACTTAAAAAACTGGTTTTTAGGCCTTAACTCAAAATTTTTGCTCTTGTTATAAAAAATTTTATTGCATATTCGGCTAGCCCGCGCCGAGCCCGATCTAGCGATACCTCGCACGACCGGATAGCTCGCAAAAAATTTTCCATAATTTTTCAAAATTCTATATTCTATGTCCAAAAATTGATGTACTGGATAAGGTGTTTGAGAAAACCATCGATATCTTTGTAGTTATAAGTGCGATTTTGAAGCTGTTTTCAGCTCATTAGACCTAAAAAGGCGGACGCCTATCGTTTGACACAAATCGCAACCCTTAAACTTCAACCTTTCAATTTTTTGTCAAAATTTCACCACATTTAATTCAGTAACTTCGCCATTTTTTGATCTAAATTAACCGTTTCAAATTTAAAATAGTCTCAGCAACCGCCCTCAAATATTCCAGTGACCAGGACCGCTTTCCGTGGCCGTAGTTCCGGAGTGGGGGTGGAAAACACTAATTTTCACTTAAAAAACTGGTTTTTAGGCCTTAACTCAAAATTTTTGCTCTTGTTATAAAAAATTTTATTGCATATTCGGCTAGCCCGCGCCGAGCCCGATCTAGCGATACCTCGCACGACCGGATAGCTCGCAAAAAATTTTCCATAATTTTTCAAAATTCTATATTCTATGTCCAAAAATTGATGTACTGGATAAGGTGTTTGAGAAAACCATCGATATCTTTGTAGTTATAAGTGCGATTTTGAAGCTGTTTTCAGCTCATTAGACCTAAAAAGGCGGACGCCTATCGTTTGACACAAATCGCAACCCTTAAACTTCAACCCTTACCCTTATTTTGCATTTTTTCAATTTTTTGTCAAAATTTCACCACATTTAATTCAGTAACTTCGCCATTTTTTGATCTAAATTAACCGTTTCAAATTTAAAATAGTCTCAGCAACCGCCCTCAAATATTCCAGTGACCAGGACCGCTTTCCGTGGCCGTAGTTCCGGAGTGGGGGTGGAAAACACTAATTTTCACTTAAAAAACTGGTTTTTAGGCCTTAACTCAAAATTTTTGCTCTTGTTATAAAAAATTTTATTGCATATTCGGCTAGCCCGCGCCGAGCCCGATCTAGCGATACCTCGCACGACCGGATAGCTCGCAAAAAATTTTCCATAATTTTTCAAAATTCTATATTCTATGTCCAAAAATTGATGTACTGGATAAGGTGTTTGAGAAAACCATCGATATCTTTGTAGTTATAAGTGCGATTTTGAAGCTGTTTTCAGCTCATTAGACCTAAAAAGGCGGACGCCTATCGTTTGACACAAATCGCAACCCTTAAACTTCAACCCTTACCCTTATTTTGCATTTTTTCAATTTTTTGTCAAAATTTCACCACATTTAATTCAGTAACTTCGCCATTTTTTGATCTAAATTAACCGTTTCAAATTTAAAATAGTCTCAGCAACCGCCCTCAAATATTCCAGTGACCAGGACCGCTTTCCGTGGCCGTAGTTCCGGAGTGGGGGTGGAAAACACTAATTTTCACTTAAAAAACTGGTTTTTAGGCCTTAACTCAAAATTTTTGCTCTTGTTATAAAAAATTTTATTGCATATTCGGCTAGCCCGCGCCGAGCCCGATCTAGCGATACCTCGCACGACCGGATAGCTCGCAAAAAATTTTCCATAATTTTTCAAAATTCTATATTCTATGTCCAAAAATTGATGTACTGGATAAGGTGTTTGAGAAAACCATCGATATCTTTGTAGTTATAAGTGCGATTTTGAAGCTGTTTTCAGCTCATTAGACCTAAAAAGGCGGACGCCTATCGTTTGACACAAATCGCAACCCTTAAACTTCAACCCTTACCCTTATTTTGCATTTTTTCAATTTTTTGTCAAAATTTCACCACATTTAATTCAGTAACTTCGCCATTTTTTGATCTAAATTAACCGTTTCAAATTTAAAATAGTCTCAGCAACCGCCCTCAAATATTCCAGTGACCAGGACCGCTTTCCGTGGCCGTAGTTCCGGAGTGGGGGTGGAAAACACTAATTTTCACTTAAAAAACTGGTTTTTAGGCCTTAACTCAAAATTTTTGCTCTTGTTATAAAAAATTTTATTGCATATTCGGCTAGCCCGCGCCGAGCCCGATCTAGCGATACCTCGCACGACCGGATAGCTCGCAAAAAATTTTCCATAATTTTTCAAAATTCTATATTCTATGTCCAAAAATTGATGTACTGGATAAGGTGTTTGAGAAAACCATCGATATCTTTGTAGTTATAAGTGCGATTTTGAAGCTGTTTTCAGCTCATTAGACCTAAAAAGGCGGACGCCTATCGTTTGACACAAATCGCAACCCTTAAACTTCAACCCTTACCCTTATTTTGCATTTTTTCAATTTTTTGTCAAAATTTCACCACATTTAATTCAGTAACTTCGCCATTTTTTGATCTAAATTAACCGTTTCAAATTTAAAATAGTCTCAGCAACCGCCCTCAAATATTCCAGTGACCAGGACCGCTTTCCGTGGCCGTAGTTCCGGAGTGGGGGTGGAAAACACTAATTTTCACTTAAAAAACTGGTTTTTAGGCCTTAACTCAAAATTTTTGCTCTTGTTATAAAAAATTTTATTGCATATTCGGCTAGCCCGCGCCGAGCCCGATCTAGCGATACCTCGCACGACCGGATAGCTCGCAAAAAATTTTCCATAATTTTTCAAAATTCTATATTCTATGTCCAAAAATTGATGTACTGGATAAGGTGTTTGAGAAAACCATCGATATCTTTGTAGTTATAAGTGCGATTTTGAAGCTGTTTTCAGCTCATTAGACCTAAAAAGGCGGACGCCTATCGTTTGACACAAATCGCAACCCTTAAACTTCAACCCTTACCCTTATTTTGCATTTTTTCAATTTTTTGTCAAAATTTCACCACATTTAATTCAGTAACTTCGCCATTTTTTGATCTAAATTAACCGTTTCAAATTTAAAATAGTCTCAGCAACCGCCCTCAAATATTCCAGTGACCAGGACCGCTTTCCGTGGCCGTAGTTCCGGAGTGGGGGTGGAAAACACTAATTTTCACTTAAAAAACTGGTTTTTAGGCCTTAACTCAAAATTTTTGCTCTTGTTATAAAAAATTTTATTGCATATTCGGCTAGCCCGCGCCGAGCCCGATCTAGCGATACCTCGCACGACCGGATAGCTCGCAAAAAATTTTCCATAATTTTTCAAAATTCTATATTCTATGTCCAAAAATTGATGTACTGGATAAGGTGTTTGAGAAAACCATCGATATCTTTGTAGTTATAAGTGCGATTTTGAAGCTGTTTTCAGCTCATTAGACCTAAAAAGGCGGACGCCTATCGTTTGACACAAATCGCAACCCTTAAACTTCAACCCTTACCCTTATTTTGCATTTTTTCAATTTTTTGTCAAAATTTCACCACATTTAATTCAGTAACTTCGCCATTTTTTGATCTAAATTAACCGTTTCAAATTTAAAATAGTCTCAGCAACCGCCCTCAAATATTCCAGTGACCAGGACCGCTTTCCGTGGCCGTAGTTCCGGAGTGGGGGTGGAAAACACTAATTTTCACTTAAAAAACTGGTTTTTAGGCCTTAACTCAAAATTTTTGCTCTTGTTATAAAAAATTTTATTGCATATTCGGCTAGCCCGCGCCGAGCCCGATCTAGCGATACCTCGCACGACCGGATAGCTCGCAAAAAATTTTCCATAATTTTTCAAAATTCTATATTCTATGTCCAAAAATTGATGTACTGGATAAGGTGTTTGAGAAAACCATCGATATCTTTGTAGTTATAAGTGCGATTTTGAAGCTGTTTTCAGCTCATTAGACCTAAAAAGGCGGACGCCTATCGTTTGACACAAATCGCAACCCTTAAACTTCAACCCTTACCCTTATTTTGCATTTTTTCAATTTTTTGTCAAAATTTCACCACATTTAATTCAGTAACTTCGCCATTTTTTGATCTAAATTAACCGTTTCAAATTTAAAATAGTCTCAGCAACCGCCCTCAAATATTCCAGTGACCAGGACCGCTTTCCGTGGCCGTAGTTCCGGAGTGGGGGTGGAAAACACTAATTTTCACTTAAAAAACTGGTTTTTAGGCCTTAACTCAAAATTTTTGCTCTTGTTATAAAAAATTTTATTGCATATTCGGCTAGCCCGCGCCGAGCCCGATCTAGCGATACCTCGCACGACCGGATAGCTCGCAAAAAATTTTCCATAATTTTTCAAAATTCTATATTCTATGTCCAAAAATTGATGTACTGGATAAGGTGTTTGAGAAAACCATCGATATCTTTGTAGTTATAAGTGCGATTTTGAAGCTGTTTTCAGCTCATTAGACCTAAAAAGGCGGACGCCTATCGTTTGACACAAATCGCAACCCTTAAACTTCAACCCTTACCCTTATTTTGCATTTTTTCAATTTTTTGTCAAAATTTCACCACATTTAATTCAGTAACTTCGCCATTTTTTGATCTAAATTAACCGTTTCAAATTTAAAATAGTCTCAGCAACCGCCCTCAAATATTCCAGTGACCAGGACCGCTTTCCGTGGCCGTAGTTCCGGAGTGGGGGTGGAAAACACTAATTTTCACTTAAAAAACTGGTTTTTAGGCCTTAACTCAAAATTTTTGCTCTTGTTATAAAAAATTTTATTGCATATTCGGCTAGCCCGCGCCGAGCCCGATCTAGCGATACCTCGCACGACCGGATAGCTCGCAAAAAATTTTCCATA
The DNA here is from genome assembly GCA_954870645.1 of Agrotis clavis. Lineage (NCBI taxonomy): Eukaryota > Metazoa > Arthropoda > Insecta > Lepidoptera > Noctuidae > Agrotis > Agrotis clavis. The sequence continues at coordinate 25,440,824 of OX940932.1, read as the reverse complement.
ATTTTTCAAAATTCTATATTCTATGTCCAAAAATTGATGTACTGGATAAGGTGTTTGAGAAAACCATCGATATCTTTGTAGTTATAAGTGCGATTTTGAAGCTGTTTTCAGCTCATTAGACCTAAAAAGGCGGACGCCTATCGTTTGACACAAATCGCAACCCTTAAACTTCAACCCTTACCCTTATTTTGCATTTTTTCAATTTTTTGTCAAAATTTCACCACATTTAATTCAGTAACTTCGCCATTTTTTGATCTAAATTAACCGTTTCAAATTTAAAATAGTCTCAGCAACCGCCCTCAAATATTCCAGTGACCAGGACCGCTTTCCGTGGCCGTAGTTCCGGAGTGGGGGTGGAAAACACTAATTTTCACTTAAAAAACTGGTTTTTAGGCCTTAACTCAAAATTTTTGCTCTTGTTATAAAAAATTTTATTGCATATTCGGCTAGCCCGCGCCGAGCCCGATCTAGCGATACCTCGCACGACCGGATAGCTCGCAAAAAATTTTCCATAATTTTTCAAAATTCTATATTCTATGTCCAAAAATTGATGTACTGGATAAGGTGTTTGAGAAAACCATCGATATCTTTGTAGTTATAAGTGCGATTTTGAAGCTGTTTTCAGCTCATTAGACCTAAAAAGGCGGACGCCTATCGTTTGACACAAATCGCAACCCTTAAACTTCAACCCTTACCCTTATTTTGCATTTTTTCAATTTTTTGTCAAAATTTCACCACATTTAATTCAGTAACTTCGCCATTTTTTGATCTAAATTAACCGTTTCAAATTTAAAATAGTCTCAGCAACCGCCCTCAATTATTCCAGTGATCGGGTCCGCTTTCCGTGGCCCTGGTTCCGGAGTGGGGGTGAAAAACACGAAATTTAACGTAAAAAACTGGTTTTTCGGCCATAACTCAAAATTTTGTCTCTTGTCATTAAATCCTTTATTGCATATTCGACTAGCCCGCGCGGAGCCCGATCCAACGATACCCCGCACGTGCGTCTAGCTCGCAAAAAATTTCCCACATTTTTTCAAAATTATTTTTCAGAGTCCAAGAATTGATGTACTGGATAAGGTGTTTGAGGAAACCATCGATATCTTTTTAGTTATAAGTGCGATTTTGAAGCTGTTTTCAGCTAATTAGACCTAAAAAGGCGGACGCCTATCGTTTGACACAAATCGCAACCCCTAAATCTCAACCCTTACCCTTATTTTGCATTTTTTCAATTTTTTGTCAAAATTTCACCACATTTAATTCAGTAACTTCGCCATTTTTTGATCTAAATTAACCGTTTCAAATTTAAAATAGTCTCAGCAACCGCCCTCAATTATTCCAGTGATCAGGTCCGCTTTCCGTGGCCCTAGTTCCGGAGTGGGGGTGAAAAACACGAAATTTAACGTAAAAAACTGGTTTTTCGGCCATAACTCAAAATTTTGTCTCTTGTCATTAAATCCTTTATTGCATATTCGACTAGCCCGCGCGGAGCCCGATCCAACGATACCCCGCACGTGCGTCTAGCTCGCAAAAAATTTCCCCACCCACCCGCCCTGTGGCCTATAGCTGAGAGGGAAACTTTGATTTTGACGAAAAATTTTTTTTTTCTTAAATTTTTCATTTTACTCGTCCTTTTAAAGGGCGACTGTCGCTGTAAGCGCGGACAGGGTTGTTTTTTAAGGAACCAACAGTAGTTTTAAGTATTTTTAAATTTTATTGACTATTTATTTTCTTGTTCCCCTGTACAGGATCAAATCTTAGGCTCAGTATTAGCGACGTATTTTATTTTAACCTAACTTTAAAGTTTTTTAAATTATATAATCGTCGATCTTTTAAAAATTTTTTTTGACTGGATCCCACTTTTACTGGGATTCAGCATAATTGATTGTAGTGTCTTCCCCCTTTACAGGAACACAGGAGGGTCCAGGGTCCCTCTCTCCTCTGAGCGGATAATCCAACCTTGATCTGACCCCCGCTTTACAGGGACCATATATCTTATCTGCTCCACAACAACAATTATGTTCCGCACCCCGGCCATTCTCACCAAGACTCAGAGCTCCGGAGGCTCGCCGCGATCGGTGGAAAAGGCGGGGCCGCCTCCCACGGAGGCCAGGAGGCGAATCTCGTTTGGAGAAGACAGTCCTCCTGCGTCTCAGGTCAACCCCGTAGTTCCGGCGACGCGGCGAGTCACTGTAGAAGCTCCCAAAACACCCAAGGTTTCTGTGGCCGGGCACCGCAGTCGTGTAGCGGAGGCGAGAGCTTGCCTAAGTAAGGCTAAGGTCAATTTAGGCAACTCTCGCAACCTTAAAACTGACATTAAGGCTGCGGTGCTCGAGGCCATAAACAGGCTCTTTGAGCTGGTTAAGGAGTCGGAGCTTGACCGGACTCCCTCCATCCGTACCGCCATACCGGTACCTGCCTCCACTGCCAACCATAGTCCGGACCCCGTTTGCAGCAACGTTCAAGCTGGCCAGACTGAGCTCCTAAAAGCCATCAAGGAGCATATCTCGGAGCTGAGAGACAACTCCAAGAAATTGGACTCGCTCCGAGACAGTCTGACCAGTAAGATGGGTGTCGAGGAGACAACCTACGCGGGAGTAGCTGCCAAAAATAAGAGCCATACTGGGCCGAATGTCCCGGAGCGAACGACGCTGCACTCGGTGATTGTCTCCTCGACAGTCGAGATGGAAACGGGGGACGACATCCTAGAGAAGGTCAGGAAAGCAGTGGACGCAAAGGAAGGCTGGGTGCGGGTGGATAGAGTCCGGAAAGCCAAAGACAGAAAAATTATACTGGGATGCGAGACAATAGAGGAGAGGGCAAAACTCCGTAAGCGACTCAGTGAGGCCGGAGGGAACCTCGTCGTCGAGGAGGTGAAAAACCGTAACCCGCTTCTGGTTC
>OX940932.1:25390426-25432926 GCA_954870645.1 Agrotis clavis | reverse complement strand
TTGCATTTTTTCAATTTTTTGTCAAAATTTCACCACATTTAATTCAGTAACTTCGCCATTTTTTGATCTAAATTAACCGTTTCAAATTTAAAATAGTCTCAGCAACCGCCCTCAAATATTCCAGTGACCAGGACCGCTTTCCGTGGCCGTAGTTCCGGAGTGGGGGTGGAAAACACTAATTTTCACTTAAAAAACTGGTTTTTAGGCCTTAACTCAAAATTTTTGCTCTTGTTATAAAAAATTTTATTGCATATTCGGCTAGCCCGCGCCGAGCCCGATCTAGCGATACCTCGCACGACCGGATAGCTCGCAAAAAATTTTCCATAATTTTTCAAAATTCTATATTCTATGTCCAAAAATTGATGTACTGGATAAGGTGTTTGAGAAAACCATCGATATCTTTGTAGTTATAAGTGCGATTTTGAAGCTGTTTTCAGCTCATTAGACCTAAAAAGGCGGACGCCTATCGTTTGACACAAATCGCAACCCTTAAACTTCAACCCTTACCCTTATTTTGCATTTTTTCAATTTTTTGTCAAAATTTCACCACATTTAATTCAGTAACTTCGCCATTTTTTGATCTAAATTAACCGTTTCAAATTTAAAATAGTCTCAGCAACCGCCCTCAAATATTCCAGTGACCAGGACCGCTTTCCGTGGCCGTAGTTCCGGAGTGGGGGTGGAAAACACTAATTTTCACTTAAAAAACTGGTTTTTAGGCCTTAACTCAAAATTTTTGCTCTTGTTATAAAAAATTTTATTGCATATTCGGCTAGCCCGCGCCGAGCCCGATCTAGCGATACCTCGCACGACCGGATAGCTCGCAAAAAATTTTCCATAATTTTTCAAAATTCTATATTCTATGTCCAAAAATTGATGTACTGGATAAGGTGTTTGAGAAAACCATCGATATCTTTGTAGTTATAAGTGCGATTTTGAAGCTGTTTTCAGCTCATTAGACCTAAAAAGGCGGACGCCTATCGTTTGACACAAATCGCAACCCTTAAACTTCAACCCTTACCCTTATTTTGCATTTTTTCAATTTTTTGTCAAAATTTCACCACATTTAATTCAGTAACTTCGCCATTTTTTGATCTAAATTAACCGTTTCAAATTTAAAATAGTCTCAGCAACCGCCCTCAAATATTCCAGTGACCAGGACCGCTTTCCGTGGCCGTAGTTCCGGAGTGGGGGTGGAAAACACTAATTTTCACTTAAAAAACTGGTTTTTAGGCCTTAACTCAAAATTTTTGCTCTTGTTATAAAAAATTTTATTGCATATTCGGCTAGCCCGCGCCGAGCCCGATCTAGCGATACCTCGCACGACCGGATAGCTCGCAAAAAATTTTCCATAATTTTTCAAAATTCTATATTCTATGTCCAAAAATTGATGTACTGGATAAGGTGTTTGAGAAAACCATCGATATCTTTGTAGTTATAAGTGCGATTTTGAAGCTGTTTTCAGCTCATTAGACCTAAAAAGGCGGACGCCTATCGTTTGACACAAATCGCAACCCTTAAACTTCAACCCTTACCCTTATTTTGCATTTTTTCAATTTTTTGTCAAAATTTCACCACATTTAATTCAGTAACTTCGCCATTTTTTGATCTAAATTAACCGTTTCAAATTTAAAATAGTCTCAGCAACCGCCCTCAAATATTCCAGTGACCAGGACCGCTTTCCGTGGCCGTAGTTCCGGAGTGGGGGTGGAAAACACTAATTTTCACTTAAAAAACTGGTTTTTAGGCCTTAACTCAAAATTTTTGCTCTTGTTATAAAAAATTTTATTGCATATTCGGCTAGCCCGCGCCGAGCCCGATCTAGCGATACCTCGCACGACCGGATAGCTCGCAAAAAATTTTCCATAATTTTTCAAAATTCTATATTCTATGTCCAAAAATTGATGTACTGGATAAGGTGTTTGAGAAAACCATCGATATCTTTGTAGTTATAAGTGCGATTTTGAAGCTGTTTTCAGCTCATTAGACCTAAAAAGGCGGACGCCTATCGTTTGACACAAATCGCAACCCTTAAACTTCAACCCTTACCCTTATTTTGCATTTTTTCAATTTTTTGTCAAAATTTCACCACATTTAATTCAGTAACTTCGCCATTTTTTGATCTAAATTAACCGTTTCAAATTTAAAATAGTCTCAGCAACCGCCCTCAAATATTCCAGTGACCAGGACCGCTTTCCGTGGCCGTAGTTCCGGAGTGGGGGTGGAAAACACTAATTTTCACTTAAAAAACTGGTTTTTAGGCCTTAACTCAAAATTTTTGCTCTTGTTATAAAAAATTTTATTGCATATTCGGCTAGCCCGCGCCGAGCCCGATCTAGCGATACCTCGCACGACCGGATAGCTCGCAAAAAATTTTCCATAATTTTTCAAAATTCTATATTCTATGTCCAAAAATTGATGTACTGGATAAGGTGTTTGAGAAAACCATCGATATCTTTGTAGTTATAAGTGCGATTTTGAAGCTGTTTTCAGCTCATTAGACCTAAAAAGGCGGACGCCTATCGTTTGACACAAATCGCAACCCTTAAACTTCAACCCTTACCCTTATTTTGCATTTTTTCAATTTTTTGTCAAAATTTCACCACATTTAATTCAGTAACTTCGCCATTTTTTGATCTAAATTAACCGTTTCAAATTTAAAATAGTCTCAGCAACCGCCCTCAAATATTCCAGTGACCAGGACCGCTTTCCGTGGCCGTAGTTCCGGAGTGGGGGTGGAAAACACTAATTTTCACTTAAAAAACTGGTTTTTAGGCCTTAACTCAAAATTTTTGCTCTTGTTATAAAAAATTTTATTGCATATTCGGCTAGCCCGCGCCGAGCCCGATCTAGCGATACCTCGCACGACCGGATAGCTCGCAAAAAATTTTCCATAATTTTTCAAAATTCTATATTCTATGTCCAAAAATTGATGTACTGGATAAGGTGTTTGAGAAAACCATCGATATCTTTGTAGTTATAAGTGCGATTTTGAAGCTGTTTTCAGCTCATTAGACCTAAAAAGGCGGACGCCTATCGTTTGACACAAATCGCAACCCTTAAACTTCAACCCTTACCCTTATTTTGCATTTTTTCAATTTTTTGTCAAAATTTCACCACATTTAATTCAGTAACTTCGCCATTTTTTGATCTAAATTAACCGTTTCAAATTTAAAATAGTCTCAGCAACCGCCCTCAAATATTCCAGTGACCAGGACCGCTTTCCGTGGCCGTAGTTCCGGAGTGGGGGTGGAAAACACTAATTTTCACTTAAAAAACTGGTTTTTAGGCCTTAACTCAAAATTTTTGCTCTTGTTATAAAAAATTTTATTGCATATTCGGCTAGCCCGCGCCGAGCCCGATCTAGCGATACCTCGCACGACCGGATAGCTCGCAAAAAATTTTCCATAATTTTTCAAAATTCTATATTCTATGTCCAAAAATTGATGTACTGGATAAGGTGTTTGAGAAAACCATCGATATCTTTGTAGTTATAAGTGCGATTTTGAAGCTGTTTTCAGCTCATTAGACCTAAAAAGGCGGACGCCTATCGTTTGACACAAATCGCAACCCTTAAACTTCAACCCTTACCCTTATTTTGCATTTTTTCAATTTTTTGTCAAAATTTCACCACATTTAATTCAGTAACTTCGCCATTTTTTGATCTAAATTAACCGTTTCAAATTTAAAATAGTCTCAGCAACCGCCCTCAAATATTCCAGTGACCAGGACCGCTTTCCGTGGCCGTAGTTCCGGAGTGGGGGTGGAAAACACTAATTTTCACTTAAAAAACTGGTTTTTAGGCCTTAACTCAAAATTTTTGCTCTTGTTATAAAAAATTTTATTGCATATTCGGCTAGCCCGCGCCGAGCCCGATCTAGCGATACCTCGCACGACCGGATAGCTCGCAAAAAATTTTCCATAATTTTTCAAAATTCTATATTCTATGTCCAAAAATTGATGTACTGGATAAGGTGTTTGAGAAAACCATCGATATCTTTGTAGTTATAAGTGCGATTTTGAAGCTGTTTTCAGCTCATTAGACCTAAAAAGGCGGACGCCTATCGTTTGACACAAATCGCAACCCTTAAACTTCAACCCTTACCCTTATTTTGCATTTTTTCAATTTTTTGTCAAAATTTCACCACATTTAATTCAGTAACTTCGCCATTTTTTGATCTAAATTAACCGTTTCAAATTTAAAATAGTCTCAGCAACCGCCCTCAAATATTCCAGTGACCAGGACCGCTTTCCGTGGCCGTAGTTCCGGAGTGGGGGTGGAAAACACTAATTTTCACTTAAAAAACTGGTTTTTAGGCCTTAACTCAAAATTTTTGCTCTTGTTATAAAAAATTTTATTGCATATTCGGCTAGCCCGCGCCGAGCCCGATCTAGCGATACCTCGCACGACCGGATAGCTCGCAAAAAATTTTCCATAATTTTTCAAAATTCTATATTCTATGTCCAAAAATTGATGTACTGGATAAGGTGTTTGAGAAAACCATCGATATCTTTGTAGTTATAAGTGCGATTTTGAAGCTGTTTTCAGCTCATTAGACCTAAAAAGGCGGACGCCTATCGTTTGACACAAATCGCAACCCTTAAACTTCAACCCTTACCCTTATTTTGCATTTTTTCAATTTTTTGTCAAAATTTCACCACATTTAATTCAGTAACTTCGCCATTTTTTGATCTAAATTAACCGTTTCAAATTTAAAATAGTCTCAGCAACCGCCCTCAAATATTCCAGTGACCAGGACCGCTTTCCGTGGCCGTAGTTCCGGAGTGGGGGTGGAAAACACTAATTTTCACTTAAAAAACTGGTTTTTAGGCCTTAACTCAAAATTTTTGCTCTTGTTATAAAAAATTTTATTGCATATTCGGCTAGCCCGCGCCGAGCCCGATCTAGCGATACCTCGCACGACCGGATAGCTCGCAAAAAATTTTCCATAATTTTTCAAAATTCTATATTCTATGTCCAAAAATTGATGTACTGGATAAGGTGTTTGAGAAAACCATCGATATCTTTGTAGTTATAAGTGCGATTTTGAAGCTGTTTTCAGCTCATTAGACCTAAAAAGGCGGACGCCTATCGTTTGACACAAATCGCAACCCTTAAACTTCAACCCTTACCCTTATTTTGCATTTTTTCAATTTTTTGTCAAAATTTCACCACATTTAATTCAGTAACTTCGCCATTTTTTGATCTAAATTAACCGTTTCAAATTTAAAATAGTCTCAGCAACCGCCCTCAAATATTCCAGTGACCAGGACCGCTTTCCGTGGCCGTAGTTCCGGAGTGGGGGTGGAAAACACTAATTTTCACTTAAAAAACTGGTTTTTAGGCCTTAACTCAAAATTTTTGCTCTTGTTATAAAAAATTTTATTGCATATTCGGCTAGCCCGCGCCGAGCCCGATCTAGCGATACCTCGCACGACCGGATAGCTCGCAAAAAATTTTCCATAATTTTTCAAAATTCTATATTCTATGTCCAAAAATTGATGTACTGGATAAGGTGTTTGAGAAAACCATCGATATCTTTGTAGTTATAAGTGCGATTTTGAAGCTGTTTTCAGCTCATTAGACCTAAAAAGGCGGACGCCTATCGTTTGACACAAATCGCAACCCTTAAACTTCAACCCTTACCCTTATTTTGCATTTTTTCAATTTTTTGTCAAAATTTCACCACATTTAATTCAGTAACTTCGCCATTTTTTGATCTAAATTAACCGTTTCAAATTTAAAATAGTCTCAGCAACCGCCCTCAAATATTCCAGTGACCAGGACCGCTTTCCGTGGCCGTAGTTCCGGAGTGGGGGTGGAAAACACTAATTTTCACTTAAAAAACTGGTTTTTAGGCCTTAACTCAAAATTTTTGCTCTTGTTATAAAAAATTTTATTGCATATTCGGCTAGCCCGCGCCGAGCCCGATCTAGCGATACCTCGCACGACCGGATAGCTCGCAAAAAATTTTCCATAATTTTTCAAAATTCTATATTCTATGTCCAAAAATTGATGTACTGGATAAGGTGTTTGAGAAAACCATCGATATCTTTGTAGTTATAAGTGCGATTTTGAAGCTGTTTTCAGCTCATTAGACCTAAAAAGGCGGACGCCTATCGTTTGACACAAATCGCAACCCTTAAACTTCAACCCTTACCCTTATTTTGCATTTTTTCAATTTTTTGTCAAAATTTCACCACATTTAATTCAGTAACTTCGCCATTTTTTGATCTAAATTAACCGTTTCAAATTTAAAATAGTCTCAGCAACCGCCCTCAAATATTCCAGTGACCAGGACCGCTTTCCGTGGCCGTAGTTCCGGAGTGGGGGTGGAAAACACTAATTTTCACTTAAAAAACTGGTTTTTAGGCCTTAACTCAAAATTTTTGCTCTTGTTATAAAAAATTTTATTGCATATTCGGCTAGCCCGCGCCGAGCCCGATCTAGCGATACCTCGCACGACCGGATAGCTCGCAAAAAATTTTCCATAATTTTTCAAAATTCTATATTCTATGTCCAAAAATTGATGTACTGGATAAGGTGTTTGAGAAAACCATCGATATCTTTGTAGTTATAAGTGCGATTTTGAAGCTGTTTTCAGCTCATTAGACCTAAAAAGGCGGACGCCTATCGTTTGACACAAATCGCAACCCTTAAACTTCAACCCTTACCCTTATTTTGCATTTTTTCAATTTTTTGTCAAAATTTCACCACATTTAATTCAGTAACTTCGCCATTTTTTGATCTAAATTAACCGTTTCAAATTTAAAATAGTCTCAGCAACCGCCCTCAAATATTCCAGTGACCAGGACCGCTTTCCGTGGCCGTAGTTCCGGAGTGGGGGTGGAAAACACTAATTTTCACTTAAAAAACTGGTTTTTAGGCCTTAACTCAAAATTTTTGCTCTTGTTATAAAAAATTTTATTGCATATTCGGCTAGCCCGCGCCGAGCCCGATCTAGCGATACCTCGCACGACCGGATAGCTCGCAAAAAATTTTCCATAATTTTTCAAAATTCTATATTCTATGTCCAAAAATTGATGTACTGGATAAGGTGTTTGAGAAAACCATCGATATCTTTGTAGTTATAAGTGCGATTTTGAAGCTGTTTTCAGCTCATTAGACCTAAAAAGGCGGACGCCTATCGTTTGACACAAATCGCAACCCTTAAACTTCAACCCTTACCCTTATTTTGCATTTTTTCAATTTTTTGTCAAAATTTCACCACATTTAATTCAGTAACTTCGCCATTTTTTGATCTAAATTAACCGTTTCAAATTTAAAATAGTCTCAGCAACCGCCCTCAATTATTCCAGTGATCAGGTCCGCTTTCCGTGGCCCTAGTTCCGGAGTGGGGGTGAAAAACACGAAATTTAACGTAAAAAACTGGTTTTTCGGCCATAACTCAAAATTTTGTCTCTTGTTATAAAAAATTTTATTTCATATTCGACTAGCCCGCGCTGAGCCCGATCTATCGATACCTCGCACGACCGGATAGCTCGCAAAAAAAATCCCCGCCCACCCGCCCATAGTGCTCTATAGGGTAGGAAAACTTTGCATTTTCGGCAAAAATTATTTTTCGATAAATAGCTTTAATTGATCAGTCTGACAGCCTGAAACAGGTAAACGGTAATTAGGGTTGATTTCTTGACGAAAAATTGACATTTTAAACATTTTTATTTTTATTGACCTTTTGTACGGACTTTGTTTCCCCTTTAATACAGGGATACATTTTAGCTAGTAGATGACATTGATTGACCCCGTACAATCTTTATTTTAGTGATTTATATATTACAATCTTATTCACTATAATATTATCGTACGCACTGAATTCCCCCTATACAGGTATCCAGTGCAGTCGATTATTTATTATATTGCCCCCTGACACTTTAGTTACTGTGAAGCTTCCTCAGTGTCTCCGTTATGATCGGAATTAGAACTCCAGTGGTAAAGGCGAAGCCTGTGGAGGCGAGTCTGGAGGTGGAGGGACCAAGCCCAGTACGGACGGGCCTCTCAGTTCGGAGAAGTATCGGTGAGTGGGAGGCGGAGAGACAAACAGCGGGACCGTCCCGAAAACTTTTAACACCCCCTGAAAAGGTACCCACCTCTACTCAACTTAAAAAGAATCCCGCTCTCTCGCCCTCCAAGCTCAAATCCACCGCCAAAGCCACAGCGTCGCAGCAAGGTTCCCAAAGACAGTCGGAGAGTCCTCGTGAGAGCTCGCTCTTTGAGGTGCCACCCGTGAGATACGCCACTAGAACCGCGGAGGCAAGGGCGTGCCTCTCGAAGGCCAAGACTCTTCTTAGTCTTTCCAAGAACCTTAAGAAAGAAATCAAGGAAGGTATGGTGAGTGCGGCAGAGAGGCTGTTTGTGTTGGTCAAGGAGAGTGAAAACGAGCGAAAAAGAGGCTCCGGAGCAATAGAACCCGGGAAAGCTTCCAGTGACCTGACGCCGACTCCGACCCCGGATGCCTCGACGGAGCTCATGAAGCAGCTCATGGAGGACCTCCGGACCCACAACAAGGCCCTGGAGGAGTGCCAGCAGCACACACGGGCTCTGTCGGAGCAGCTAAACCAGGCCCCTCGCTTCGTCGCCGGCCAAGGACCTTCGTTCGCAGAAATGGCCGCCGCCCCGAAGCAGCAATTCCAAGCACCTCTTCACTCGGCGGTGATCTCGTCGACTGACGAAAAAGACACCGGTGAAGAGGTGATTGAGAAGCTAAGGACTGTGGTAGATGCCAGAAACGAGGGTACTCGCGTTGAGAGGCTGCGAAAGGCGAGGGACCGGAAGGTGGTAGTCGGCTTCAGGACAAAGGAAGAATTGACCCGGGTTACCCAGAAAATTATAAAGGCCGGGAACCTCACAGTGGAGGAGGTAAAAAACAAGGACCCTCTCGTAATTATGCGCGATGTGCTCTCCTGCCACACTGATGTGGAGGTCATCGATGCACTTAAGCGTCAGAACAGCCACCTGATCGGGGACCTGCCGGCGGATGACTCGCGACTGGGGGTGAAGTACCGCCGCAAGGCGAGGAACTCCCACCTGTGCCATATCGTCTTGCAGGTGTCCCCGATTGTGTGGCAGAGGCTGACGTCTGCGGGTCGAGTGCACATTGACTTGCAGCGGGTGCGCGTGTTGGACCAGTCACCTCTGATTCAATGCACCCGCTGCTTGCGCTACGGTCACAGTCGCAAGATGTGCACTCAGCCTGCCGATCTCTGCGCTCATTGCGGTGACCCCCACATGAGTGTGGACTGCCCTTCCCGGCTGGCAGCAAAGCCGCCAAAGTGCTGCAACTGCGCCGCCTCAAAGTTGGATGGAACCGAGCACAACGCCTTCGACAGCGAGTGTCCAACCCGCGTAAAGTGGGATGCATTGGCTCGGCTGTCGGTGGCGTACTGCTAAGGTCCAACCAATGGCAACTGGAATCAGGGACTCTTTTAGGGACTCCCGAACACGCGTAGGCGTCCGTACAAGTTACCAGGTAATCCAAGCGAATCTGCAGAGGAAGAACCTAGCAACCCAAGAGCTCATGCTTGTCGCTAGTGAGCGGAAAGTTGCGTTCGCATTGCTCCAGGAGCCGTATGTGGGTGGGGTGGGAAGGATGCGAGACTACCAAGGCGCCAGAGTGTACCAGTGCGCTGACCAAGGAGGTGGGACTGTGAAGGCGGCAATAGTAGTCTTTGATCACGACCTCGATGTGACACAGTGCCCGAAACTCACCACCAACAACATCACGGTGGTGAGGATCCGTACCAGCGCCTGGGAAATCACAGTAGTCTCGTTCTACTTTGAACCGGACCAACCCATACGGCCATACCTGGAGCAACTCATGCGGATTCGCGAGGAATTGGGCCCCACAAAGGTGCTAATGGGCGGGGACGCCAACGCCAAGAGCGCCTGGTGGGGCAGCCTGGTAACAGACGCCAAAGGCGAAGAAATGTCGGGATCCCTGGAAGAAATGGGCTTGCAGGTGCTCAACGTCGGCAACACTCCGACTTTCGACACCGTCAGAGGTAACACCCTGTACAGCAGCTTCGTTGATGTAACTGCTTGCACGACGGAGTTGCTGGACCTGGTGGAGGACTGGCGGGTCGACGAGGGTATCACGAGTTCGGACCACAACGCTATTGTTTTCAAAATTAATCTCCAAAAATCTAGAGGCCTAAATGTAACAAGAACGACACGTTTATACAACACAAAAAAAGCAAATTGGCGCCAATTTAATGATAAACTGGCACAATTACAAGCTGATTCAGGAATAAATCAACAAAGCATTAGTGAAATTAATAATACGCAAAATTTAGAAGAAATGATCAACAAATACATAGCTACAATAGTCGAAACGTGTGAATTAGAGTTACCAAAAATAAAAAATAATACAAAACTTACCGTACCGTGGTGGTCCAATGAGCTCGCAGCCCTGAAGTCGGAGGTGAACACCCGGAGACGCCGCATCCGATGCGCTGCACCGATCCGGAGGCAGAAAGTCGTAGATGAGTACCTGCAAGCAAAAGAAAGATATGAGTCCCTGGCGAAAAAAGCGCAGACGGCCAGTTGGAAGAGCTTTTGCGAGAGGCAGAACAGAGAGGGAGTCTGGGAAGGTATTTATAGGATCATGGGACGGACCGCCAAAAGGCAGGAGGACATGCCGTTGGTCAAGGATGGGAAGCCACTGAATGCCCAAGAATCGGCCCGGCTGCTAGCGGAGACCTTCTTCCCCGAGGACCTAGAGGAGGGAGAAACGGAGGACCACCGTCGGACACGGGAAGCGGCCTGTCGTGTAAACGAGCGTAGGCATGATGAACACCATGACCCGCCGTTTACACTTCAGGAGCTGAAAACGGCGGTGGAGAGCTTTAACCCGAAGAAGGCACCCGGGGCAGATGGTCTCACAGCCGATATATGCGCCCAGGTGATATTCCGAGATCCGGAGACGTTCCTAGCACTGGCCAACAAGTGCCTGGAACATGGACATTTCCCTGGACCATGGAAAACAGCAGCAGTGGTAGTTCTCCAGAAGCCCGGCAAAGACTCGTACACCACCCCTAAGTCCTACAGGCCGATCGGTCTCTTACCGGTCCTGGGCAAGATCTTAGAGAAGATGCTGGTGGCTAGACTGAAATGGCACTTGATCCCGCGGCTCAGTACTCGCCAGTTTGGCTTCATGCCACAGAGAAGCACCGAGGACTCCCTCTACACAATGATGCAACATATCCGAGGAAAGCTGAAGGAAAAGAAGCTGATCACTGTTGTGTCACTTGATATAGAGGGAGCCTTCGACAGCGCATGGTGGCCGGCCATCAGGACCAGACTGGCTGAGGAAAAGTGCCCGGTGAACATCAGACGCATGATGGATAGCTACCTGACCGGTAGGAGTGTCCGTCTGAGGTACGCAGGGGCTGAGTGCACTAGGCACACAAATAAGGGGTGTGTGCAAGGGTCGATTGGCGGTCCGATCCTGTGGAACGTAATTCTCGACCCATTGCTGAAAGAGCTGGAAGAGCGAGGAGACTACTGTCAGGCATTTGCGGATGACGTGGTCATGATTTTCGACGGTGATACAGCATTGGAAATTCAGAGACGTGCCAATGCCGCCCTCGGGTATGTTAGGGAGTGGGGCATCCGAAACAAACTTAAATTTGCACCACACAAAACCTGTGCAATGGTCATCACCAGGAAATTAAAGTACGATGTCCCGCTCCTGAGCATGGGCGGGGTAGACATTGGCATGTCTAATGAAATAAAAATACTGGGGCTCACCGTCGACCACCAGCTCACCTTCAACACACACGTCGCCAATGTTTGCAGGAAAGCTGTAAACATTTATAAACATCTGGCACGTGCAGCCAAGGTGAGCTGGGGCCTTCATCCGGAAGTCATCCGCGTCATCTACACGGCAGTAGTCGAGCCGATAATCCTCTACGCAGCAAGCGCATGGGCACCTGCCGCCAATAAAGTGGGAATTAGAAAACAGCTCAGTGTGGTCCAGCGGGGATTTGCCCAAAAACTGTGCCGAGCTTATCGCACGGTTTCCTTAAACTCGGCGCTAGTGCTGGCTGGGATACTCCCACTCGACCTTCGGGTGCGGGAAGTGTCGACTTTATACGAAGCCAAGAGGGGCGTGCCCCAGCCAGCGCTGGGAGACAGGGAGGTCGAGCGGATGGCCCCGGCGACGGAAGCGCCGCACCCCGCGGATCAACTAAACTTGGAGTTTGGAAGTCTGGTAGACGAGGAACATTACGCCAACCACAGCGACTTCGCTGTGCGAATATTCACAGACGGCAGCAAAATTGAGGGCAGGGTTGGGGCGGCGCTATCCTTGTGGCATGGTGCCACTGAAACCAAGGCCCTCAAACTTGCGCTGCCGTCCTACTGCACCGTCTACCAGGCTGAACTTCTGGCCCTACAAAGGGCGGCGGGAGAGGCCCTCAAGCATAAAGAGTCGACATTCGGCATCTTCAGCGACTCCATGGCGGCCCTTCAGTCGGTCACAAACGTTGCCTCCTCCCATCCGTTGGCAGTGGAAACAAGGGACACCATCAGACGCTGTAAACTCCAGAACAAGAGTGTCTCCTTGTTCTGGATCAAAGCCCACGCAGGGTTGGAGGGGAATGAAAGGGCCGACCTACTAGCGAAGGAAGCTGCCCTGAAGTCGAAGAAGAGGCCGGATTACGACCTGTGTCCCGTGTCATTCGTCAAGCGGCAGATCCGTAAGGAGTCGCTTGACGAATGGAACCTCAGGTACCAGCATGGTGAGACTGCAGCGGTCACCAGGGTGTTCTTCCCGGACGCAACCGACTCCTACAGGATAGTGCGAAAAATTGAACCGACTAACATCACCACCCAGATCTTCACGGGGCACGGTGGGTTCTCCGAATACCTGCATCGTTTCAAGTGTAAGGAGAGCCCATCGTGCATCTGTGAACCAGATGCGGTAGAGTCGGTCGTCCACATCCTGACCGAATGCCCAGTATTTAGTAAAGAAAGGCGGGAGACGGAGATGAAATTAGAGACTAAAATAACAAAAAATAATATCCAAATAATTATGAAAATTAATAAAAACAGAGACATATTTTTAGAATACTGCGCAGGAATTGTCTGCAAAGTTATTAAGAGAAACAAAATTTAAAGATAAGCTCGTGCTTCATCCTATATGTTATTTCTTTAAGAATAGATATGGACATGAAAGCACAGCACCGTAGGGAAACATTAGGCATATAGTTCTTCTTTAACAATCAGTGTTCCTTAAATAATGATAATAAGTGATACTCTCACAAAGCAAAATCAAAATACTAAGAAAGATAAATTTAATCGCACAAAAAAGTCTCTGACCATGTCAGGGGTCGCAAGCAGAGCAGGAGTGGGTTTTAGCGGGTCCAAGTCCCGCACTATCTCGACTGTCTCACAATCTCCGTGAGATAGTCGAGATGTCCGAAGGGATTTCCCACTCCTGCCAAAACAAAAAAAAAAAAAAAAAAAAAAAAAAACCTAACCTAACCTAACCTAACCTAACCTAACCTAACCTAACCTAACCTAACCTAACCTAACCCATCGATATCTTTTTAGTTATAAGTGCGATTTTGAAGCTGTTTTCAGCTAATTAGACCTAAAAAGGCGGAAGCCTATCGTTTGACACAAATCGCAACCCCTAAATCTCAACCCTTACCCTTATTTTGCATTTTTTCAATTTTTTGTCAAAATTTCACCACATTTAATTCAGTAACTTCGCCATTTTTTGATCTAAATTAACCGTTTCAAATTTAAAATAGTCTCAGCAACCGCCCTCAATTATTCCAGTGATCAGGTCCGCTTTCCGTGGCCCTAGTTCCGGAGTGGGGGTGAAAAACACGAAATTTAACGTAAAAAACTGGTTTTTCGGCCATAACTCAAAATTTTGTCTCTTGTTATAAAAAATTTTATTTCATATTCGACTAGCCCGCGCTGAGCCCGATCTATCGATACCTCGCACGACCGGCTAGCTCGCAAAAAATTTCCCACATTTTTTCAAAATTATTTTTCAGAGTCCAAGAATTGATGTACTGGATAAGGTGTTTGAGGAAACCATCGATATCTTTTTAGTTATAAGTGCGATTTTGAAGCTGTTTTCAGCTAATTAGACCTAAAAAGGCGGAAGCCTATCGTTTGACACAAATCGCAACCCCTAAATCTCAACCCTTACCCTTATTTTGCATTTTTTCAATTTTTTGTCAAAATTTCACCACATTTAATTCAGTAACTTCGCCATTTTTTGATCTAAATTAACCGTTTCAAATTTAAAATAGTCTCAGCAACCGCCCTCAATTATTCCAGTGATCAGGTCCGCTTTCCGTGGCCCTAGTTCCGGAGTGGGGGTGAAAAACACGAAATTTAACGTAAAAAACTGGTTTTTCGGCCATAACTCAAAATTTTGTCTCTTGTTATAAAAAATTTTATTTCATATTCGACTAGCCCGCGCTGAGCCCGATCTATCGATACCTCGCACGACCGGCTAGCTCGCAAAAAATTTCCCACATTTTTTCAAAATTATTTTTCAGAGTCCAAGAATTGATGTACTGGATAAGGTGTTTGAGGAAACCATCGATATCTTTTTAGTTATAAGTGCGATTTTGAAGCTGTTTTCAGCTAATTAGACCTAAAAAGGCGGAAGCCTATCGTTTGACACAAATCGCAACCCCTAAATCTCAACCCTTACCCTTATTTTGCATTTTTTCAATTTTTTGTCAAAATTTCACCACATTTAATTCAGTAACTTCGCCATTTTTTGATCTAAATTAACCGTTTCAAATTTAAAATAGTCTCAGCAACCGCCCTCAATTATTCCAGTGATCAGGTCCGCTTTCCGTGGCCCTAGTTCCGGAGTGGGGGTGAAAAACACGAAATTTAACGTAAAAAACTGGTTTTTCGGCCATAACTCAAAATTTTGTCTCTTGTTATAAAAAATTTTATTTCATATTCGACTAGCCCGCGCTGAGCCCGATCTATCGATACCTCGCACGACCGGCTAGCTCGCAAAAAATTTCCCACATTTTTTCAAAATTATTTTTCAGAGTCCAAGAATTGATGTACTGGATAAGGTGTTTGAGGAAACCATCGATATCTTTTTAGTTATAAGTGCGATTTTGAAGCTGTTTTCAGCTAATTAGACCTAAAAAGGCGGAAGCCTATCGTTTGACACAAATCGCAACCCCTAAATCTCAACCCTTACCCTTATTTTGCATTTTTTCAATTTTTTGTCAAAATTTCACCACATTTAATTCAGTAACTTCGCCATTTTTTGATCTAAATTAACCGTTTCAAATTTAAAATAGTCTCAGCAACCGCCCTCAATTATTCCAGTGATCAGGTCCGCTTTCCGTGGCCCTAGTTCCGGAGTGGGGGTGAAAAACACGAAATTTAACGTAAAAAACTGGTTTTTCGGCCATAACTCAAAATTTTGTCTCTTGTTATAAAAAATTTTATTTCATATTCGACTAGCCCGCGCTGAGCCCGATCTATCGATACCTCGCACGACCGGATAGCTCGCAAAAAAAATCCCCGCCCACCCGCCCATAGTGCTCTATAGGGTAGGAAAACTTTGCATTTTCGGCAAAAATTATTTTTCGATAAATAGCTTTAATTGATCAGTCTGACAGCCTGAAACAGGTAAACGGTAATTAGGGTTGATTTCTTGACGAAAAATTGACATTTTAAACATTTTTATTTTTATTGACCTTTTGTACGGACTTTGTTTCCCCTTTAATACAGGGATACATTTTAGCTAGTAGATGACATTGATTGACCCCGTACAATCTTTATTTTAGTGATTTATATATTACAATCTTATTCACTATAATATTATCGTACGCACTGAATTCCCCCTATACAGGTATCCAGTGCAGTCGATTATTTATTATATTGCCCCCTGACACTTTAGTTACTGTGAAGCTTCCTCAGTGTCTCCGTTATGATCGGAATTAGAACTCCAGTGGTAAAGGCGAAGCCTGTGGAGGCGAGTCTGGAGGTGGAGGGACCAAGCCCAGTACGGACGGGCCTCTCAGTTCGGAGAAGTATCGGTGAGTGGGAGGCGGAGAGACAAATAGCGGGACCGTCCCGAAAACTTTTAACACCCCCTGAAAAGGTACCCACCTCTACTCAACTTAAAAAGAATCCCGCTCTCTCGCCCTCCAAGCTCAAATCCACCGCCAAAGCCACAGCGTCGCAGCAAGGTTCCCAAAGACAGTCGGAGAGTCCTCGTGAGAGCTCGCTCTTTGAGGTGCCACCCGTGAGATACGCCACTAGAACCGCGGAGGCAAGGGCGTGCCTCTCGAAGGCCAAGACTCTTCTTAGTCTTTCCAAGAACCTTAAGAAAGAAATCAAGGAAGGTATGGTGAGTGCGGCAGAGAGGCTGTTTGTGTTGGTCAAGGAGAGTGAAAACGAGCGAAAAAGAGGCTCCGGAGCAATAGAACCCGGGAAAGCTTCCAGTGACCTGACGCCGACTCCGACCCCGGATGCCTCGACGGAGCTCATGAAGCAGCTCATGGAGGACCTCCGGACCCACAACAAGGCCCTGGAGGAGTGCCAGCAGCACACACGGGCTCTGTCGGAGCAGCTAAACCAGGCCCCTCGCTTCGTCGCCGGCCAAGGACCTTCGTTCGCAGAAATGGCCGCCGCCCCGAAGCAGCAATTCCAAGCACCTCTTCACTCGGCGGTGATCTCGTCGATTGACGAAAAAGACACCGGTGAAGAGGTGATTGAGAAGCTAAGGACTGTGGTAGATGCCAGAAACGAGGGTACTCGCGTTGAGAGGCTGCGAAAGGCGAGGGACCGGAAGGTGGTAGTCGGCTTCAGGACAAAGGAAGAATTGACCCGGGTTACCCAGAAAATTATAAAGGCCGGGAACCTCACAGTGGAGGAGGTAAAAAACAAGGACCCTCTCATAATTATGCGCGATGTGCTCTCCTGCCACACTGATGTGGAGGTCATCGATGCACTTAAGCGTCAGAACAGCCACCTGATCGGGGACCTGCCGGCGGATGACTCGCGACTGGGGGTGAAGTACCGCCGCAAGGCGAGGAACTCCCACCTGTGCCATATCGTCTTGCAGGTGTCCCCGATTGTGTGGCAGAGGCTGACGTCTGCGGGTCGAGTGCACATTGACTTGCAGCGGGTGCGCGTGTTGGACCAGTCACCTCTGATTCAATGCACCCGCTGCCTGCGCTACGGTCACAGTCGCAAGATGTGCACTCAGCCTGCCGATCTCTGCGCTCATTGCGGTGACCCCCACATGAGTGTGGACTGCCCTTCCCGGCTGGCAGCAAAGCCGCCAAAGTGCTGTAACTGCGCCGCCTCAAAGTCGGATAGAACCGAGCACAACGCCTTCGACAGCGAGTGTCCAACCCGCGTAAAGTGGGATGCATTGGCTCGGCTGTCGGTGGCGTATTGCTAAGGTCCAACCAATGGCAACTGGAATCAGGGACTCTTCTAGGAACTCCCGAACACGCGTAGGTGTCCGTACAAGTTACCAGGTAATCCAAGCGAATCTGCAGAGGAAGAACCTAGCAACCCAAGAGCTCATGCTTGTCGCTAGTGAGCGGAAAGTTGCGTTCGCATTGCTCCAGGAGCCGTATGTGGGTGGGGTGGGAAGGATGCGAGACTACCAAGGCGCTAGAGTGTACCAGTGCGCTGACCAAGGAGGTGGGACTGTGAAGGCCGCTATAGTAGTCTTTGATCACGACCTCGATGTGACACAGTGCCCGAAACTCACCACCAACAACATCACGGTGGTGAGGGTCCGTACCAGCGCCTGGGAAATCACAATAGTCTCGTTCTACTTTGAACCGGACCAACCCATACGACCATACCTGGAGCAACTCATGCGGATTCGCGAGGAATTGGGCCCCACAAAGGTGCTAATGGGCGGGGACGCCAACGCCAAGAGCGCCTGGTGGGGCAGCCTGGTAACAGACGCCAAAGGCGAAGAAATGTCGGGATCCCTGGAAGAAATGGGCTTGCAGGTACTCAACGTCGGCAACACTCCGACTTTCGACACCGTCAGAGGTAACACCCTGTACAGCAGCTTCGTTGATGTAACCGCATGCTCGGCGGAGCTGCTGGACTTGGTGGAGGACTGGCGGGTCGACGAAGGCATCACGAGCTCGGACCACAACGGTATCGTCTTCAAAATTAATTTGGAAAAAAGTAAAGGTTTTAGTATAAACAGGACCACAAGACTGTATAACACCAAAAAGGCAAATTGGAGCCAGTTTCGTGAGAAACTGGCTCAATTAAAAGCCGAAAACAATCTCAATCCAGACATAATTAAAAATATCCAAAATAAGATACAATTAGAAAATAGCATAAACCAATATACAAACGTTTTGACACAGTCTTGTGAAGCAACCATTCCAAAAATAAAGAAAAACAATAAACTTACCGTGCCGTGGTGGTCAAACGAGCTCGCCGCCTTGAAGTCGGAGGTGAACACCCGTAGACGCCGCATCCGATGCGCTGCACCGGTCCGGAGGCAGAAAGTAGTCGATGAGTACCTGCAAGTGAAAGAAAAATATGAGACCCTGGTAAAAAAGGCGCAGACAGAGAGCTGGAAGAGCTTCTGCGAGAGACAGGACAGAGAGGGATTATGGGAGGGAATCTACAGGGTCATAGGACGGACCGCCAAGAGGCAGGAGGACTTGCCGCTGATGAAGGATGGAGTGCCGCTAAGTGCACAGGAGTCGGCAATGCTGTTGGCCGAAACCTTCTACCCGGCAGACCTAGAAGAGGGCGAAACCGAAGACCACCGTCGGACACGAGAAGCTGCCTGTCGTGTAAACGACTGGGAGCATGGTGAGCAACATGACCCGCCATTTACACTTCAGGAGCTCAAAACCGCGGTGGACAGCTTCAACCCCAAGAAGGCACCCGGGGCAGATGGTCTCACAGCCGACATCTGTGCACGAGCCATATTCCAGGACCCGGAGACTTTCCTTGCGCTGGCAAACAAGTGCCTGGAACTCGGGCACTTCCCTGGGGCCTGGAAGATGGCTACGGTGGTAGTCCTCCGAAAGCCCGGCAAGGGGAACTACACCACCCCTAAATCATACAGGCCAATCGGCCTCCTACCGGTCTTAGGTAAAGTTTTTGAAAAGCTAGTGGTAGCTCGACTAAAGTGGCACCTGATACCGCGGTTGAGTACTCGCCAGTTTGGCTTCATGCCCCAGAAGAGCACCGAGGACTCCCTCTATAGCATGGTACAACATATCAAGGAAAAGCTGAGTCAAAAGAAGCTGATCACTGTTGTATCGCTTGACATAGAGGGAGCCTTCGACAGCGCATGGTGGCCGGCCATAAGGACCAGACTGGCTGAGGAAAAGTGCCCGGTCAACCTGCGCAGGGTGCTGGATAGCTACCTGACCGGTAGGAGTGTCAGCGTAAGATACGCTGGCGCGGAATGTACGCGCGGTACCAGCAAGGGGTGTGTGCAAGGATCGATTGGCGGCCCGATCCTGTGGAATCTGATCATAGACTCCCTATTGAAGGGGCTGGAGGAGCGAGGCGTCCACTGCCAGGCTTTCGCCGATGATGTGGTGATGATCTTCGACGGTGAGACAGCATTGGAAGTTCAGAGACAGGCCAATGCCGCCCTCGAGTATGTTCGGAGGTGGGGCATCGGAAATAAGCTGAAGTTTGCACCACAAAAAACTTGTGCAATGGTAATAACCAAGAAGCTAAAGTACGATGTCCCTCTTCTGAGCATGGGCGGGGTAGACATTGGCATGTCTAAAGAGCTGAAAATTCTGGGACTCACCGTCGACCACCAGCTCACTTTCAACACCCACGTCGCCGATGTTTGCAGAAAAGCTGCAAACATCTACAAACAGCTGGCACGAGCGGCAAAAGTGAGCTGGGGCCTTCATACGGAGATCATACGTACCATATATACGGCAGCAGTGGAGCCGATAATACTGTACGCGGCGGCCGCCTGGGCGCCGGCGGCCAGAAAGATCGGAGTGCAAAAGAGCCTAAACACGGTCCAACGAGGATTCGCCCAGAAGCTCTGCAAATCCTACCGCACCGTGTCGCTGAACGCGTCCTTGGTGCTGGCTGGGATACTCCCACTCGACCTCCGTATAAAAGAAGCGGCCGCTCTGTACGAGGCAAAGAGGGGGGTGCCCCATCCGGCACTTGCGGATAGGGAGGTAGAGCGGGTGGTGGGATTTGCAGAGACTCCGCACCCGGCGAAACATGCGGCCATGGGGTTCGTGTGCCTGGATGACCGGGCGCTTGTGGAGTCCCACAACCGCCAAGCAGTCAGAATTTTCACCGACGGCAGCAAAATCGAGGGTAAGGTCGGAGCAGCGCTGTCACTCTGGGACAGTGCTGCCGAGATCAAGTCTGTAAAACTTTGCTTGCCGTCATACTGCACGGTCTACCAGGCGGAACTCCTGGCCATATGCGTAGCCACGCGGGAGATCCTCAGGCGCGGGGAGGGAACCTTCGGTATTTACAGTGACTCGAAGGCCGCCTTGGAGACGGTCACAAACCACGGTTCCCTCCACGCGCTGGCCGTGGAGGCGAGGGCGAATGTTGGCGCGGCTCTGGCCCAGAGCAAAGATGTCTCCTTGTTCTGGGTCAAAGCACACGCCGGTTTTGAGGGCAATGAGCGTGCCGACCACCTAGCCAAGGAGGCTGCACTCCGATCAAAAAGGAAGCCGGACTATGACCGCTGCCCGGTTTCATTCGTCAAGCGACAGATCCGCTTGGGGTCGCTTGACGAATGGAACCGAAGGTACCAGACCGGCGAGACCGCCGCAACAACAAAATTGTTCCTCCCAAACGCGATCGATGCCTACCGACTGGTGAGGAAACTGAGACCGGAGGGCGTGCTTACGCAGATTTTGACGGGACACGGTGGTTTCTCCAAATACCTGCACCGATTCAGGTGTAAGGAGAGCCCATCGTGTATCTGCGAGCCGGACAAGGAGGAGTCGGTAGAGCATGTGTTGCTGGAGTGCCCGGTGTACGAGAGGGAGAGAAACGAAGTTGAATCGAGACTGGAGACAAATCTGAGTTTAGGCAGTTTAAGTAAAATAATTGAGAACAGGAAGCAAAGGAATTCATTTATAGAATATGCAAATAAAATAACCAAATTAGTAATAAAGAGAAATAGGAATATCTGATGATTTTGGGTTTTACCCTATATGAATATTTTCGATATCGAAAGGATATAGAGGTTAAAGCTCAAAATCATCAGAGCATGGAAATGAAATATAAATTAAGAGGCCAATTAAAATTCAGAAATTTATCCTTAAAAAAATAAAACAGGAATTATTTAAAAAATTAAGACTAAAATTACAAAAAGAATGACAAACACAATGCCGAAATAAGTTCTCTGACCATGTCAGGGGGACCCGAGCAGAGCAGGAGTGGGTTTTAGCGGGTTCAAGTCCCGCACTACCTCGACTGCCTCACACTCTCTGTGAGACAGTCGAGGTGTCCGAAGGGATTTCCCACTCCTGCCAAAAAAAAAAAAAAAAAAAAAAAAAAAAAAAAAAAAAAAAAAACCTAACCTAACCTAACCTAACCTAACCTAACCTAACCTAACCTAACCTAACCTAACCTAACCTAACCTAACCTAACCTAACCTAACCTAACCTAACCTAACCTAACCTAACCTAACCTAACCTAACCTAACCTAACCTAACCTAACCTAACCTAACCTAACCTAACCTAACCTAACCTAACCTAACCTAACCTAACCTAACCTAACCTAACCTAACCTAACCTAACCTAACCTAACCTAACCTAACCTAACCTAACCTAACCTAACCTAACCTAACCTAACCTAACCTAACCTAACCTAACCTAACCTAACCTAACCTAACCTAACCTAACCTAACCTAACCTAACCTAACCTAACCTAACCTAACCTAACCTAACCTAACCTAACCTAACCTAACCTAACCTAACCTAACCTAACCTAACCTAACCTAACCTAACCTAACCTAACCTAACCTAACCTAACCTAACCTAACCTAACCTAACCTAACCTAACCTAACCTAACCTAACCTAACCTAACCTAACCTAACCTAACCTAACCTAACCTAACCTAACCTAACCTAACCTAACCTAACCTAACCTAACCTAACCTAACCTAACCTAACCTAACCTAACCTAACCTAACCTAACCTAACCTAACCTAACCTAACCTAACCTAACCTAACCTAACCTAACCTAACCTAACCTAACCTAACCTAACCTAACCTAACCTAACCTAACCTAACCTAACCTTTTTTTTTTTTTTTTTTTTTTTTTTTTTTTTTGTTTGCGCTGGGAAAAAATGCATTACGCATACCCTCCCATCGGGGGACGGGAGGGTTATGTGGGACTCCCCGGGTCAGGTGACCCGGTATACCCACTAAAACGACCCAGCGGCATTCCCGCATCGTCTGAGTGGCGGGGACTGGGAAATCACTGGCATAGCCATCACTTCCAGTCCCCGCCGACGAGTGCCCTTCAGGCCAGGCCCTCACGCGGGCCCGGGAATGTCTACGGAGGTGGCGACGGGAGCAATGCGGGCGAGGGCAACCCCGCGCCCGTCACCCGCCCGTCGCCACTATGAGGAGGGAGAGGACGGCGCCTTCTCCTTCCTCTTCTCCGTCTGCGGAGCGCCGGGGCGAGAGGATCGTCCTCCCGCACGCGCTCCGCCTCCTCCTTCTGCGACATGACCTCCTCGCAGAAGGAGGCAACGGCCGTCCAGGCCTCCTCGCTCCCCAGCATGGCTTCGACCACGGCGGGGAGCGAGAGGTCCGGCCCAACGACCGCAATCAGACCGCGGCGCAGTTCGGACCAAGCCGGGCACACCTCCAGGGTGTGCTGCGCCGTGTCCTCTGCTGCGCCGCAGTCGTGGCACGCCGGGGTTTCCTCCCTACCGATCCGGTGGAGGTGCGATCCGAAACAGCCATGTCCGGATAACACCTGCACCAGGCGGAACGAGAGGAAACCATGGGACCGCTCGAGCCAGCCCTGCAAAACTGGACCGAGCGCGTCCAAAGTCCGGCGGCCAAAGGCGGCGGCGGCGAGGTCCTCCGTCCAGTGGAGGACGATGGCGTCCTTCGCCTCCCGCCGCACGGCCTCCCGCTCCTCGGCCACGGGGCGCTCCCCGAGCGCCTTCCGGCGCGCCGTCCACTCATAAACTCTGGCCAGCACCCAAGCCTCCAACTCCCAAGGAGGGGTGCCGGCCAGAGCGCACGCCGCCGAAAAGCCCACCGAGCGGTAGGCCCTCGCCACCCGCTGTGCAATGGCCCTTTGGGGCCTGCGGATGGCGGTCGCGTTCTCCCTCCTGTTAAGGGAGTCCGCCCAGATGGGGGCCCCGTACAGGGCCATACTGCGCAGGATGCCGGCGTACAGGCGCCGGGTCTTTGCCTTCGGCCCCCCGAGGTTGGGGAGGAGCCACGAGAGGGCGTCCGCAGCCTTTAGGAGGCGCGTCGACAGCCCGCTGAAATGCGGGCCGAAGCGCCACCTCTCGTCCAGCACCAGACCCAGATACTTCATCTGGGGCTGGACCCCGATGCGGACGCCCTCCACGACAATGTGGGCATCGGGCGGAGGGCGGCGCTGACGGGGCCCGCGAAAGAATACGGCCTCCGTCTTGTGCAGCGCCACCCTTAATCCAAGGCGGCGGATCCTCTCTGCCACCAAGGATCCGCCCGCCGAGGCCAGACAGGCCGCCTCCCGAAAGTTCCTCCCCCGGGCAGTGAGTAGAGTGTCATCCGCGTAGCAGATGACACTCGTGCCCTGGAGGAGGGCTAACCTAACCTAACCTAACCTAACCTAACCTAACCTAACCTAACCTAACCTAACCTAACCTAACCTAACCTAACCTAACCTAACCTAACCAAGTTGCACTCGGTCAGCCGAGCAGTTAGCAGCAAAACTGCACGTGCTCCGCACATTAAATTGCGAAAAAATAGGTTTTTCTGCTCGAATCGTGAAGTGTAAAGTGTCATTGGGTGCGTAAAAGTGAGCCCCACAAAGTGCCGTGATCCATCTTAACCGGTCAACACCACCTGAAAGATTATAAGTGAAAAACCTTGTTTTGAGAGGTTAAGTGTTTGTGAAAAAATCTTAAAACGTTAACGCCGCCGAAACAAGATCGACGACCCCCAAATATTTTTTCACCATCCTGTGGACAATCTGGTCCCCCACCATCTGGACCCATCTCGGACACTCGAACACCAGCAGTTGAAGAGATATTCAGGATTTTACAAAAAGCACGTGGCCTGAAAAACCTGAAATACTGAAGATACCGGCACGAAAATTGACACCGACCTAGACCTGCATGAACAAAGGCGAGTGCAACTATTTTTAGAATTTTAACTTAATAGGCCGATTTTATAACACTATTTGAATTTCACAAATTTCGACTGCTATATCTCCTGAACCAAGAAGAAACTTGAAGATTTGCAACTGCAGCCCGCTGCGCGCTACATAGATGAGCTTAAGTTTTAAATTTTAGATTTTTTAGTTTAGCCATTCCTGAAAAATCACCGAAAAATCGAAAATTACACATATTTGGATTTTTGGATGGTAGGATTTAATTTTAAATTTCAAAAATTATTATGCCGACAAAGGTGCCTAAATTTTGATTATTTTACAAATTTTTTCAAAATTTTGTGACTATAAATGACGAAGATATCGATTTTTCAGTGATTTTTGTAAATAATTCAATAAATATTAGTAAAATTCAAATTTTTATGTATTATATGTGTTTAGATAGTATATCGGGACCTATTTGAGCCAAAACTCGGCCCAGATAACTCCAAAATTGCCGGATTTTGTAAAAGTCGGCCATTTTTGTTTATTGGGATAACTTTTATTTTTCCCAATATCTCCATAACCGTTTGACTTACAGACACGCGGTTTTGACTATAGGATAGAGCATCCTCAAATCCTTGTAACGCGACGAGTTTCAGGCGATTTCAGGCGCGAGCCATTTTCAGGCCTGAAAAGCATTTCTAGAGACAGACCAGGTGGAGCCGATCTGCACATTGAAAACCCGAACTCGATGCGACTTCTGGTTGCTGAGATAGCACGGGTTTAAGTTGCCATCTGACAGTTCGGCGGCCATCTTGGAAAGTTAGAATAGCCCATAACTCCTGAACCCGTGGAGATAAATTAATTCTGTTTTCAGATTATTACTCAGGGATATAAGAACTATCCCCCCCTCCCGGTTTCAGGAAGATTGGAGCCAAAAATTTTCAGGTTCCTGAAACTGGTTCGGGTCGAAAGCTGAGCTCGAGCCGATACAAACAAGCCCAAACTCGGGCCTTCTGCGACGTGTATGGCCGGAGATAGAGCAGGTTAAATTTCGTGTTTGACATTTGTGGCGGCCATCTTGTTTTGCTTCAAACAGCTATATCTCCGGAACGAGCTGTCGTAGAGGACTGGGGTTACTTTTGTTGAGACGGGCTGGTCCTCGCCGACCTGAAGGAATAGATTTCAGGCCAATCACGCGAAAAATTTTTCAGGCTGCTGAAAACCAGTCAAGCAGGTAGATCTCGCCGAGCACCTTCGAATAAGCCCAAACACGGGGGAATTCGGTCCAGCCGTTTGGAAGTTGCGGCTCTTATCCCAATCCTGACCCATTAATCCCAAACATATCCCAGAACTTTGACGAGTCGTAGCTTCCGAACCCTTGGAGCTACGGAGCCGAGCTTGGTGTCGTCTTGAAGGGCTCGGAGAGATCTATCAGTAAGTGTTGGTTAAACTGCTCTACATAGAGTCAAACTTTCTTTCAGCCATAAACTCGGAACGGAGAGTCCTAGAACAGTTTTTCTTGAGGATCTAGACTCCCGAAGCTGCGCGATAGCCTGAAATCAGAACTCCATCGGATAAATCTGGTAGAGACTGTCTCTACCTAGAGACAAAGAATTAAAAGTTTAATTTTTTATTGTTTAGTTTTATTTTGTGTACCGCGACTTACGGAGGCTTTATTGAGCCGAACTTGTTTCTTTTGCGACCGCGGGAGAGCAATTACCGCCAAGTTACCTTGCGCTGTCTTTTATTATTGTTCTTCACTGTTTTATTTTAAATGTATGTTTGCTGACGCAGTAATCAATCTGACTATTATAATACTTACCCTTAACATTGACGCAAAGTACGATTTTACAATCTCACAACTGCGTGTAATACCAAAAACAGACAAAATTCCTGCGGAAATTTCTATTTCATCTTTTTTCTTTTTATTTTCTTCAGTTATTATTGTGTTTAAAGTTTATATTAATTTGTTTTCCTTTTTGACCGGGGTATCCATTTACAATATCCTGGAACATTGACTTGAGCTAGCTCCCAAAATCTTTGACAACATGATCGGTATACGCACACCCGTCCAAAAACCACCAGCTGAGGCACAAAGAAAGAGCCCGCAAATAACAATGGGAGAGGCGGGACCCTCACCCACAACATTCCGCATCGAAAAGCTAAGAGGCGCAACCACCAGCCCAACGAAGCGAGTAAGCCCGCAACCATCTGTCTCAAAACCTACACCCCCGCATAATGCGCAACCGAAACCAAAGACAGATCCGAAAGAAAGCGAAGAGCCCCGCAGCGTCTCGATGGAGATCCCAGTCACGCCAAAAACCTACTCAAATAGAACTAAGGAGGCAGCAGCCTGCCTTATGAAGGTGAAGCGACACCTCCAGGAATCGAAAAACATGAAAAGAGAGATAAAAACAGCTGTATTAACGGCAACAGAAAGACTGTACAGGCTGGTTAGAGAAATCGAAACGGAAACAAAAACAGGAAACAGGGAACAACAGAGGGACAAAGACAAAGTTAGCGTGGTGGAGACAGAAAACAGAGCTTCACATGACACAAACAAACTGATGACGCAAATCGAGGAGCACTCCAGATTGCTGTTGGAAAGCAACACAAAGATGGACGAGCTCAAGGCTGCTATAGAAGCTCAAAACAGAAGGATAGAGGATGCTGAAACTCCCACATACGCGGGAGTGACCGCGGCCGGGAGTAGTAAGGCGCTGGGAAAGCGAACATTGCACTCGGTCGTGGTCGCCTCCAGTAATGAGGAAGATTCGGGAGAGGAAGTATATGACAGGGTAAGAAAGGCAGCAGAAGCAAAAGAAGGATGGATAAAAGTGGAAAAAATTAGAAAAGCAAAGAATAGAAAGGTGATAATGGGATTTGAGACGAAAGAAGAAAGAGATAAGATGAAAGAAAGATTGACAAGAAACGGAGTTTGCCTCACCGTGGAGGAAGTCAAAAATAAGGACCCGTTGGTGATCCTTAAGGACGTCCTACTAGTTAACACCGATGAGGATGTACTCAGGGCACTCAAAAATCAAAATCGGGATATCTTTCAGGACCTCGACGGTGAAACAGACAGGATACAGATAAAATATAGGAAAAGAGCAAGAAATCCGCTAACTGGTCACGTGGTTTTGTGCACCTCACCAAGCATCTGGCGGAAAATAGTGGAGAAAGGGTATGTACACATAGACCTCCAACGCATCAGGGCAGAAGACCAGAGCCCACTAATACAGTGTACGCGCTGTCTTGGCTACGGACACACTAAAAAATATTGCGAAGAATCGGTGGATATGTGCAGCCACTGTGGTGGCCCTCATATGAGAGCCGATTGTGAGGACCTTCTGACAGGAATACCAGCAGCGTGCAGAAACTGCAAAAAAGCGAACAGCCTACAAGTAGAGCACAACGCCTTTAGCGCCGGATGCCCGCAAAGGAGGAAGTGGGACGAAATAGCAAGGGCGTCGGTCGCGTACTGCTAAGGGCACCCACGGAAACTCCGCATACAAATTTGCACAAGCTAATCTACAACGGAAAAGACTGGCCACCAATGAAATGTACGTGGAAGCTGAAAAGCGAGGCATAAGTGTTGCACTTATCCAAGAGCCATACGTCGGAAGCGAGCAAATAGTAAAGAACCAGAGGGGAGTGAGGATCTACCAAAGTGCGAAGGTAGGAGAAGGGTCTGTAAAAGCGGCAATTGCCGTCTTCGACAAAGATATTGATGTAATACAGCACCCAAAACTCACCACAAACAATATCACAGTGGTGGGAATCCGAACAAGAGCGTGGGAAGCCACACTCGTCTCACTATATTTCGAACCCGACAAACCGATAGAGCCATATCTAGATCACCTAAAAAAGATAGAGTCGGAAAATGGCTCCAAGCCACTAATCATCGGAGGGGACGTCAATG
This sequence comes from Agrotis clavis, assembly GCA_954870645.1. Taxonomy (NCBI): domain Eukaryota; kingdom Metazoa; phylum Arthropoda; class Insecta; order Lepidoptera; family Noctuidae; genus Agrotis; species Agrotis clavis. Next base: position 25,404,702 of record OX940932.1, on the reverse strand, counting down.
CCAAGAACATGTGGTGGGGAAGCCCAACTAATGATAGCAGAGGCGAAGACGTATGCGGCTGTCTCGGAGAACTAGGTCTCTATATACTCAATACAGGGGAAATCCCGACCTTCGACACAATCAGAGGAGGACAACGCTATAGCAGCTATGTTGACATAACGGCCTGTTCAACAAACATCCTAGGTCAAATAGAAGACTGGAAAGTTGATGAGGGTCTCACGAGCTCCGACCACAACGGCATTACCTTCACTTTGAAACTACAAAAGTCTACAGGAACAAAAATAGAACGGACTACCAGAATTTACAACACTAAAAAAGCAAATTGGCCTAAATTTCATGAGAAACTAAACCAATTAGCCCTAGAAAATAAAATCACAAAAACGGAAATAGAAAAAGTTAATGACACTAAACAGTTAGATATAATAGTTGAAAATTACACCAAAGTTATCCAAGATGCTTGCGAGTCATCAATGCCAAGAAAAGGTAACAAAGAAAAACTTAAATTGCCGTGGTGGTCGGAGAAACTCGAGGAGATGAAGAGACAAGTCACAACAAAGAAGCGAAGGATCCAATGCGCTGCGCCAGTCCGAAGATCGAAGGTCGTTGGAGAGTACCTGAAACAGAAAGAAGAGTATGAGTTGGCGGCAGCAAGGGCTCAAACGCAAAGCTGGAAGGAGTTTTGCAGTAGGCAGGACAGGGAGGGGGTCTGGGAGGGTATATATAGGGTCATAGGGAGAACTACGCGTAGAGAAGAAGATGTACCCATGGTAAGGGATGGGGAAGAGCTAGACGCTAAGGCTTCAGTAAAATACATTACAGACACATTTTACCCGGAGGACCTACATAGTGCTGACGATGATTCTCATCGTCACATTAGAGTAGAGGCCGAGGAAGTGAATAAGGAAGATCCAAGCGACGACAGCAATGACCCACCTTTTACCATGGCAGAACTGAAAGTAGCTACCGATTCCTTCAATCCTAAAAAAGCCCCGGGGAGAGACGGACTTACCGCAGATATCTGCAGCAGAGCCATAAACAGTGCACCGGATACTTTCCTGGCCCTCCTAAATCAATGCTTGAAGCACAACCATTTCCCACAGCCCTGGAAGGAGGCCACGGTGGTGGTGCTACGAAAACCAGGGAAGGCGGACTATACCACCCCCAAATCATATAGGCCAATCGGGCTATTACCTGTTCTAGGAAAAATTTACGAAAAGATGCTGGTGGCCCGCCTACGGTTCCATATCCTGCCAAGGATGAGTACTCGCCAGTACGGTTTCATGCCGCAAAGGAGCACCGAAGACTCCCTCTATGTCTTGATGCAGCACATTCGTAAAAAACTAGAGATGAAGAAAATGATAACTGTAGTATCTTTGGACATAGAGGGAGCCTTTGACAGCGCCTGGTGGCCCGCAATTAAGGTACGACTAGCTGAGGAAAATTGTCCGGTAAACCTGAGGAAGGCCTTCGACAGCTATCTGAGAGATAGGAGGGTCAGAGTCCGATATGCCGGAGAAGAGCATGTGAAAGAAGCTAGTAAAGGGTGTGTACAGGGCTCCATAGGAGGGCCCACCCTTTGGAATCTGCTCCTAGACCCACTCTTAAAAAGTCTAGAAAGAAAAGGAATTTATGCGCAGGCCTTTGCGGACGACGTGGTCCTAGTCTTCGATGGTGACACAGCAATGGACATCGAAAGCAAAACAAATGCCACTCTCGATCATGTTCGGACGTGGGGTGTCAAAAACAAGTTGAAATTCGCGCCCCAAAAAACAAACGCAATCTTAATTACTAAAAAACTTAAATTTGACACCCCGCGACTGAGCATGGGCGGGGTCGACATAAAAATGTCAAGAGAAATTAAGATCTTGGGTGTTACCATCGACGACAAGTTGACGTTCAACTCGCATGTGTCCAACGTTTGCAAAAAGGCCATATCGGTGTACAAGCAACTATGCAGGGCGGCTCGAGTGAGCTGGGGACTAAATCCAGAGGTAATTAAAATCATTTATGTAGCAACCATCGAACCCATCATCCTGTATGCTGCCAGTGTATGGGCTCCGGCGGCAAATAAACTCGGAGTAATTAAACAGCTGGGTATTGTGCAACGCGGCATTGCACAGAAAATGTGCAAAGCCTACCGCACCGTGTCCCTAAACTCTGCACTATTGCTGGCTGGAATGCTCCCCCTGGATCTCCGAGTCCGTGAGGTGGCTTCACTTTATGAAGCCAAGAAGGGGGTATCCCAGTCAGTGCTAAAAGACAGGGAGGTAGAGCGAATGTCATCAGCGCTACAATCTCCACATCCGGCTAAACGAATGGACATAGAGTTCGCGAGCCTGGCCGACCGTGACGAGGTTGAGGCTAGCGCCAGCTTAGACGTTAGAATATTCACAGATGGAAGTAAGATAGAGGGGCGCGTAGGCGCCGCACTATCCATCTGGAGGGGCAACACTGAGGCACGTACCCTCAAGCTGACGCTGCCGAACTACTGCACGGTCTACCAGGCGGAACTACTCGCGCTTTGCCGAGCTACAAGGGAGGTCCAAAAGCAGTCGGCCGCTAGCTTCGGAATCTTCAGTGACTCCATGGCGGCCCTCCAGACAGTGAAAAACCACAATTGCCTTCACCCCCTGGCAGTTGAAGCCAGGGATAACCTCATGACCATATCCCTCCAGAACAAGATGGTTAACTTGTTCTGGATAAAGGCTCATGCAGGGTTCGAAGGCAATGAAAGAGCGGATCAGCTGGCAAAGGAGGCTGCCATGAACAGTAGGAAGAAACCTGACTACGATCTATGTCCGATTTCATTCGTCAAGCGACAGGTCAGAGTTGCCACGCTTGACGAGTGGAACCGGAGGTACACAACAAGCCAGACAGCATCAGTAACCAAGATGTTCTTCCCAGATGCAGTGGCGGCGTACAGGATGATCCGTAAAATAAAAATCAATTCCGTAATCACACAAATTATGACAGGGCATGGTGGATTCTCAGAATACTTGAACCGTTTTAAGTGTAAGGAGAGTCCATCATGCATCTGTGACCCGGAAATAAGTGAATCGGTCCCCCATCTCATTCTGGATTGTCCAGTGAACGCAGCCGAACGGTATGACATGGAAAATAAAATAAACTGTAAACTGAAAAGGGAAGAAATAAGCAAAATAATGACAGGAAAAAAGTCAAAAGATTTCATTGATTACTGCGTAAAAATATGCCAAAAAGCTATAAAAAGAAACAAGACTAAATAAATTATGTTTCAAATATATTGTTATATATATCTAATGTAAACATAAAAATAAAGTTAAGAAAATAAATGTAATAAGTTAACAGTAATTAAGTAAACCGTTATATAGAAGATTAAGGAAGTAAAATGTAAGAAAATAGAAATAATAAGGAATATAGAATAAGTATGTATGTAAATAAAAATAAACGCCATGCTACCGTTATTTACCCACTGCAAAAGAAAGAAATAAAGCGGATAGGAATAGATAGAATACAATCAAATGGGAGTCCCACCCATTGTATGAATGAGGAATGATGAAAGAAAGAAACAGTATGCAGAATGAAAGTGCGAGAGGAAAACTTGCGAGAACTGGTATGAATGTGAAGTAGTATAGAAAGATCTCCGACTACCGTTGGAGGAGCTAGCTTAAAAAAAAAAAAAAAAAAAAAAAAAAAAAAAAAAAAAAAAAAAACCTAACCTAACCTAACCTAACCTAACCTAACCTAACCTAACCTAACCTAACCTAACCTAACCTAACCTAACCTAACCTAACCTAACCTAACCTAACCTAACCTAACCTAACCTAACCTAACCTAACCTAACCTAACCTAACCCATCGATATCTTTTTAGTCTTAAGTGCGATTTTGAAGCTGTTTTCAGCTCATTAGACCTAAAAAGGCGGACGCCTATCGTTTGACACAAATCGCAACCCCTAAATCTCAACCCTTACCCTTATTTTGCATTTTTTCAATTTTTTGTCAAAATTTCACCACATTTAATTCAGTAACTTCGCCATTTTTTGATCTAAATTAACCGTTTCAAATTTAAAATAGTCTCAGCAACCGCCCTCAATTATTCCAGTGATCAGGTCCGCTTTCCGTGGCCCTAGTTCCGGAGTGGGGGTGAAAAACACTAAATTTAACGTAAAAAACTGGTTTTTAGGCCATAACTCAAAATTTTGTCTCTTGTCATTAAATCCTTTATTGCATATTCGACTAGCCCGCGCGGAGCCCGATCCAACGATACCCCGCACGTGCGTCTAGCTCGCAAAAAATTACCCCACCCACCCGCCCTGTGGCCTATAGCTAAGAGGGTAAATTTATTTTCGCCAAAAAATTATTCTTCTGAAAATAGTTCCCATTGAGTGTACTGACTGCTAAAAACTGGTTTAGCGCGGACAGGCTTGACCACACGTCAAAAAACGGACGATTTAGACATTTTTTAACAAAAACTCTTATAATTTTGTGTTCGTGACTTCTAACTTTAGCCTTAATATTGACACACGTTTTTGTAAGGAAGGGATTATTATCTTTATTTGGACCTTTACTTGACTTTTATAACAATAATTTTAATATAAGCTGTGTTCCCCTTTTACAGGGACATAGTACTGACGGATTTTAACAACACTCATTTAGTAAATTAGAAACATTATTTTTATTGATTATACTATTATATTATATTCTTTGTGTCCCCTTTTTACAGGGACCTAAAGCCAGTGTTACATGAAACTCTCCTTCTCCACAGCCACCAGACCTGTACGACCCTCCCTTTACAAGGGTATGTCTGTGTGCGCTCAAATGGTCACCCCCGACCCACATGACGCCCCGTACGAGCATCGGTCGACGGGGGAGTCCATGGGGGAAAAGCTGCTTTCCCCGAAGGAACGCGACGAGGTGAAGCGAAGAATAACCTTCGAGGACGCCACCCCTCGTGCGTATATCGAGGTCTTCACCACGCCAAAGGGGCGCCCGCCTCCCGTGGCCGCTACCGGATTGCTCGGAGGGGCTGTGGCCGAGCGTCGCAGTCGTCTTGAGGAGGCGAGAGATTGCCTACAGAAGGCGAAGCTCAACCTGGGCAACTCTCGCAACCTCAAGACAAACATCAAGAATGCGGTGCTGGAGGCCCTGGAACGGCTCTTCGAGCTGGTCGAGGACGCGGAACTCGAGCGGGCCCCTGATGCGCCAGTGACCGTGCCAGAGCCGAGGACCACCGCATCCACCGCTGTCCATAGTTCTGCACCCGTCTCCGTCGAGGTTCTTGCTGGCCAGGCTGAGCTCCTCAACACCCTCAAGGAGCACATCTCGGAGTTGAAAGACCACTCCGAGAAGATGGATAGACTCCGAGACAGTCTGGCCAGCGGGGAAAGTGTGGGGGGGGAAAAATACGCGAGTGTTGCGTCAACGACTAGTCGCCATACCGGGACCCAGGCCCTGGAGCGAAAGACGCTGCACTCCGTGGTTGTCTCCTCCACTGAGGTGATGGATACGGGTGACGAGATCCTGGAAAGGGTCAGGAGAGCGGTGGATGCGAAGGACGGCTGGGTTCGGGTGGAACGGGTTAGAAAGGCCAAGGACCGGAAGGTCATTATGGGGTGTGCGACAAAGGAGGAGAGGAAAAAGATTAGGGAGCGACTGCAGGCGGCCGGAGGAAACCTCGTCGTCGAGGACGTGAAGAATAGGGACCCGCTTCTGATTCTGAGGGATGTACTCTCAGTACACAGTGACGAGGAAGTGCTCGCAGCCCTCAGGAGTCAGAATCGGGAGATCTTCTGCGGCCTCGATGACGAGGAAGGTAGAATGTCTGTCAAATACAGAAAAAAGGTACGCAACCCGCATGTCAACTGCATTGTGCTGACTGTATCTCCCACTATCTGGAGGAGGGCACTCGAAGGAGGCAAGCTCCGAATTGACCTTCAGAGAGTGCGCGTCGAAGATCAGACGCCTCTGGTGCAGTGCACCCGCTGCCTAGCATTCGGCCACGGCAAGCGATTCTGCACGGAGCCAGCCGATCTCTGCAGCCACTGCGGTGGTCCACACCTTAGGTTGGACTGCCCAGTCAAGCAGAGCGGCGAGGCAGCGGCATGCGTGAACTGCACCAGAGCAAAATTGGGGGAGCATCAGCACAATGCTTTTAGTGACGTTTGCCCGATCCGTAGGAAGTGGGACGCATTCGCGAGGGAAGCAATAGCCTATTGCTAAGGGCCTGGATGCGTCCACTTCCTGCGTCATAGCGAAAATAGGTTCGACGCAGCAAGATCGCAAACGCATTGAGCGAACCACTAGGGTTGGCTTAATGGGGGGTGAAAACTGGAGTCACTTTCTTGTGAAAGTGACTGAAGTTGCGAAAGACCATGAGTCAGCACTAGCGGAATCGCCGAGCTGCGTCGAGCCTGGTATAAGGTACCGTTGTCCTTGCCATGTGATATTTTACCTTATAATAAGTATACGGATACCATATCACACTAGCAATAAAGCAAGAGAACAACTGTAGTGCTTTACTCGCGTTAATATACGGGTAAGCGTTGCTGCATGGGGAAAACTAAAATTTGTAAAAAGAAAATAGACAATTATTGTAAAATTTATATAAGTAAAATTAAAATTAAAAGTAGGATGAAAAGAAGGAAAATAATAATTAGACGATAAGAAGTGAAATAAATTTGGAAAAATAAAGAAATTTGAATTAAGCGTGCCATTAGTAAACATAACAATTTAAGTAAAGTAGTGTGTAATAATAAAAATTAAGTTAAAGTAGTGTATTAAACCAATAGAAACATAGAAAACGTTAAAGACAGCATTCACAAAGCGGTCTCTCTGACCGCCTGCAGACGATAAATGAACAGATAATGTGAAAAGGTCTCTGCGAATTACGGCGGAGGAACACTGGCAGGGCAGGAGTGGGTTTTAGTGGGTTCGAGTCCCACACTACCTCGACTGTCTCATGGTCTCCGCGAGACGGTGAGACAGCCGAGGTGTCCGTGGGGATTTCCCACTCCTGCCTCAACAAAAAAAAAAAAAAAAAAAAAAAAACCTAACCTAACCTAACCTAACCTAACCCATCGATATCTTTTTAGTCTTAAGTGCGATTTTGAAGCTGTTTTCAGCTCATTAGACCTAAAAAGGCGGACGCCTATCGTTTGACACAAATCGCAACCCCTAAAATTCAACCCTTACCCTTATTTTGCATTTTTTCAATTTTTCTTCAAAATTTCACCACATTTAATTCAGTAACTTCGCCATTTTTTGACCTATATTAACCGTTTCAAATTTAAAATAGTCTCAGCAACCGCCCTCAATTATTCCAGCGATCAGGTCCGCTTTCCGTGGCCCTAGTTCCGGAGTGGGGGTGAAAATCACTAAATTTAACGTAAAAAACTGGTTTTTCGGCCATAACTCAAAATTTTGTCTCTTGTCATTAAATCTTTTATTGCATATTCGACTAGCCCGCGCGGAGCCCGATCCAACGATACCCCGCACGTGCGTCTAGCTCGCAAAAAATTACCCACCATTTTTTCAAAATTTCTGACAAAGTCCAAAAATTGATATACCGGATAAGGTGTTTGAGAAAACCATCGATATCTTTTTAGTCTTAAGTGCGATTTTGAAGCTGTTTTCAGCTCATTAGACCTAAAAAGGCGGACGCCTATCGTTTGACACAAATCGCAACCCCTAAAATTCAACCCTTACCCTTATTTTGCATTTTTTCAATTTTTCTTCAAAATTTCACCACATTTAATTCAGTAACTTCGCCATTTTTTGACCTATATTAACCGTTTCAAATTTAAAATAGTCTCAGCAACCGCCCTCAATTATTCCAGCGATCAGGTCCGCTTTCCGTGGCCCTAGTTCCGGAGTGGGGGTGAAAATCACTAAATTTAACGTAAAAAACTGGTTTTTCGGCCATAACTCAAAATTTTGTCTCTTGTCATTAAATCTTTTATTGCATATTCGACTAGCCCGCGCGGAGCCCGATCCAACGATACCCCGCACGTGCGTCTAGCTCGCAAAAAATTACCCACCATTTTTTCAAAATTTCTGACAAAGTCCAAAAATTGATATACCGGATAAGGTGTTTGAGAAAACCATCGATATCTTTTTAGTCTTAAGTGCGATTTTGAAGCTGTTTTCAGCTCATTAGACCTAAAAAGGCGGACGCCTATCGTTTGACACAAATCGCAACCCCTAAAATTCAACCCTTACCCTTATTTTGCATTTTTTCAATTTTTCTTCAAAATTTCACCACATTTAATTCAGTAACTTCGCCATTTTTTGACCTATATTAACCGTTTCAAATTTAAAATAGTCTCAGCAACCGCCCTCAATTATTCCAGCGATCAGGTCCGCTTTCCGTGGCCCTAGTTCCGGAGTGGGGGTGAAAATCACTAAATTTAACGTAAAAAACTGGTTTTTCGGCCATAACTCAAAATTTTGTCTCTTGTCATTAAATCTTTTATTGCATATTCGACTAGCCCGCGCGGAGCCCGATCCAACGATACCCCGCACGTGCGTCTAGCTCGCAAAAAATTACCCACCATTTTTTCAAAATTTCTGACAAAGTCCAAAAATTGATCCCACCAACGTGTCCCCACGTTGTCGTCGTGGTTGGGCTTGCGTGTCTCAATGATCTCTGGGCCCCTGCCGGTAGAGGCACTCGTGCACTCATGCCGGACAGGCTCAGAGGGAGAGACCAGACTAAGAGGGACACACCGGGGAAAGGCGCGCCGCCTGGAGGATCGAGCAGTTAGCTCGAGCTTTCAGGCGGCGCGGGCTCAGTCGTCTGAGATTGGGTCAGGGCGGGAAATGTTCACTTCCGGTACGCGTCTAGTCTCTAGACGTAACCGTGAAGTGAACCGGGGAGGGAAAAAAAATGGGGAGTAGGATCAGAGGAACTCACCTCTCTAAAAAAGTAAAAACAATCATGGATAAGAAGGTTTTTGAAAAGACTACCCAGGCGGGTCCCAGCCGCTCAGCAGCTGGGGAATCCCGCACCGGACTCGTCCGGTCTGCCCCAACGTACTCTGGGGGGGGCAACAACAACCGGTTTTACCCACTTTTCGCTCCGGCAGTCGCCGCATCGAGCCAGGGAGGCTCACGTGCCCGTGAGGAGGAGTCACTGGATCTCTCCAGTACGTCCGACTCACCGGCACCGAACACCGAGCGGGCACAGAGTGCCGCTCCGAAAAAGAAGGGGGCGATGGTGCTCGAGTCGGAGTCCGACTCGGCATCAGACGCCGTGAGCTTCCAGAGCGTAGGCTCTGGAAGTACAGCAAGGATGGACGAAGGGAGCGCCGACAACAGGAGGAAGGAGTTCCTCAAGCGCTCCCGGGACGTCTCATCATCAGAGGAGGAGGCCGCCTCAAGCCGCAAAATCCCCACCAGTGTGCGGGGTAAAGGCCGAGGCGGGACGTGCGGTAGAGGGCGGGAAGCCGAGCCCTCCCTAGAAAAGTTGGTGGAGGACGCCATCCGCACCGTGAAGGCCAAGCCTGGCAGGCCCGGTAAAAAGGCCACAAAAGACTTGGCCATAAGTAAGGCCACGGCAACTATAATGGCTGCGGTGTCGGGCGGCGGCGGACGGCCTCCGCCCGCATCGAGCCCATCGGACGAAGTGTCCCAGTTGCGGGAGGAGGTCGCCAAATTGACGGCGGCGATGGATGTTCTCCGAAAGGAGAACATCCATCTTAAAACGGAGCTGGCCGGGCTAAGAAAGGGGACCCGCGGGGAGGAGATCCCGCAGACGCGGAGGAAGGAGCCGCCGGCGAAGCCCGCACCAACAGACGACAGCAATGTCTTAAGTCTGGTGCGACAGGAGCTGGCGGCTTTCAACCAGCGGTTCGCGGTTCTCGAAAGCCGCATCCTGCGTCCCCCGCTCGCGGCATCGTACGCGGCCGTTGCTGCCTCCGAGCCGCCCAGGCCGGCTCCCAAACAGCCCGCGACGAAGGCTGCCCCAGCGGCGAAGACGGCCCCTAAAACGGCCCCGACCAAGCCTGGCCAGGCGAAACCGGGGCCGTCCAAGACGCCCCCGACCCCGGAACCTGCGGGGCCGGCACGGGCGGCAAAAAAGAAGAAGGCCCAGGCCGGGAGTCCATTGCCCCAGCAGCCTCCTCCAAAAACTCCTCCGGCCGGCGCCGATTGGCAAGTGGCCGGGGAGAAGAGGAAGGCTGCCAGTGCGGCTAGGACCAAAAAAAGGAGGGAGAGGCGGCGGCAGCGCAAGGAGCGCGACGTTGCGGCGCGATTGCGCGCCCCGAAGACCGCGGCTGTGGTGATCACACTGCAGCCGGACGCGGTCAAGAGGGGCGTGTCGTACCGCGACGTGCTTGCCAAGGCGCGGGAGGCGGTGAACCTCGCGGAGCTCGGCATCGCCGGGGGCCTCCGGCTACGGGTCACCGCAACGGGGGCTCGGATGCTGGAGCTCCCGGGCGCGGCCAGTGGCCCTACCGCAGACGCTCTAGCCGAACGGCTCAGAGCGTCCTTAAACGCGGAGGAGGCCCGAGTGTCCAGACCCACCAAGCGCGCAGACGTGCGCATATTGGGTCTGGACGACTCCGTGACGGCGGATGACGTGGCGGCTGCCGTTGCCGGGACTGGGGGGTGCCCTACCGATCAGGTGAGGGTGGGCGCCCTCCGTCCTGGCTTCGCGGGGTTGCAAACCGTTACGGTTAGCTGCCCCGTGTCGGCGGCCAAAAAGCTACAGGAGGGCCGAAGGCTCCTGGTTGGTTGGGTGTCTGCCCAGGTGAAGGTCCTGGAGCCCCGACCCCTGAGGTGCTTCCGCTGCCAAGTGGGCAACCACGCGGCGTGCGTGTGCACCTCGGAGGTGGACCGCAGCGACAGGTGCTTCCGCTGCGGCCAGCCCGGACACAAGGCCGGCTCGTGCTCTGCCCCGCCGCACTGCTTCGCATGTGCGGCGGCTGGTAAGCCGGCTGATCACCGGGCTGGGGGCAGGTCCTGTGCCCCACCCACCAAGGCCAGGGGCAGAGGTAAGCCCTCTGCCGCCGCCGTCACCGCCACTCCCGCTGCCGCTGCCGCCGCTCCCGCCGCCGCCGCCGCCGCCGCCGTGGCCACGCCCTCGAGGAGGGCCCTGGAGGAGGACGCAATGGATTCAGATTAATGTCTCCATTGCGCTTCCTCCAGGCGAACATCAACCACTGCGCCGCTGCTCAGGATCTCTTGCTCCAGAGCATGGCGCAGTGGTTGATCAACGTCGCCGTGGTCTCCGAGCCGTATTACGTCCTGCCCAGGAACGACTGGGTTGCGGACCTGGACGGCTCGGTGACCCTAATTTCGTCGGCCGCCGCCGGTACCCCGCCCCTCGATCGTGTCGAGAGAGGGCACGGGATTGTCGCAGCCCGGTTCGGGGAGATCGCCGTGGTAGGCGTTTACTTCTCCCCGAGCCGATCTATCGCCGAGTTCCACGACTCCCTAGAGGAGCTGGGAGACATCGTCGTCGCCCTCGGTTCCCTCCCCGCGCTTGTCCTGGGGGACTTCAATGCCAAAAGTCCGGCTTGGGGTTCCCGGAACACGGACTATTCGCGGGGCAGGAAGCTCGAGCGCTGGGCCCGTGCGCATGGCCTGGTGATTGAGAACCGGGGTTCCGTCCCCACGTGCGTGCGGTACATGGGCGAGTCGGTGGTGGACCTTACGTTCGCCACCCCCAGCCTGTCACCGCGCGTCACTGGCTGGCGCGTTGTGGAGGAGGTGGAGACCTATTCCGACCACCGGTATATCCGGTTCGACGTCTCCGCCCAGACCTCAGACACGCCGGTCTCAAGTGGACGGAACCTAAGTGGTCCGCGATGGGCGCTGAAGCAGCTGGACCGGGAGCTATTCCTGGAAGCCTCGATCGTGCAGGCCTGGGTGTCACCACCGGACAGGCCTGCCAACATAGACGACGAGGCTGAGTGGTTCCGGGAGGCCATGTCGGAGATCTGCGACGTGGCCATGCCCCGGGTCCGGCAAGGACGCGCCCGGCGTCAGCTGTACTGGTGGTCAAGCGAGTTAGCAGCGCTGCGCGAAGCGTGCGTTGCTGCGCGCCGCCGGTACACCAGATTCCGCAGGCGCCGCACCCGACCTCCGGATGCGGCGACTGTAGAGGCAGAGCTACATGAGGGCTACAGGGCAGCGAAGGCCGCCCTCCGCGACGCGATCTGGCGGGCCAAGGAATTGGCCCGCGAGGAGATGCTGGGGACTCTGGACGGGGACCCATGGGGCCGCCCCTACAAGTGGGTGAGAGAAAAGCTCCGCCCCTGGGCTCCCCCGTTGACGCAGAGTCTCCGGCCTCCGTTCGTGGAGGACGTGGTGAGCGCCCTGTTCCCTTCGCGAGGGGACCATGCTCCCCCGCCCATGGCTCCGTCTCCGACGGAATCTGAGGAGGAAGCTGATGCGAACGCGGACCACAGCGACGACGATGTCTACGACGCTCCAGAGGTGACCGAGGTAGACCTGAGAGTGGCGGTACAACGGCTCAAAGCCAAAAATACCGCCCCAGGACCCGACGGCCTGCCAGGAAAAGCCTGGGTCCTGGCCTTCGGGACTCTCGGGCCTCGACTAGGGGGGCTCTTAAGCGCGTGCCTGGAGAGGGGCCGGTTCCCGCTTCCTTGGAAGACGGGGAAACTGGTCCTGATCCAGAAGTCCGGGCGCCCTGCGGACTCTCCGTCCGCATTCCGGCCCATCGTGCTGCTCGACGAGGTGGGCAAGCTCTTTGAGAGAGTCATTGCAGACCGCCTCGCCGGGCACCTGAATCGAGTGGGCCCGAACCTGTCGGAGAGCCAGTTCGGCTTCCGCAGGGGGCGCTCGACGGTGGACGCAATCATGCGCGTGAGAGCCCTCACGACGGGGGATGCAGTGGCCCGGGGCAGGGTCGTCTTGGCGGTGTCTCTGGACATCACCAATGCCTTCAACACCCTGCCCTGGAGTTGCATCAGGGAGGCACTCCGGTATCACCGGGTGCCGACCTACCTCCGCCGAATAGTCGAGGACTACCTGACGGACAGAGCCGTCATCTACCCCGGTCACCGGGGAGAGTGGAACCGGCGAGAGATGTCGTGCGGTGTTCCACAGGGTTCGGTCCTGGGACCGCCCTTGTGGAACATCGGATACGACTGGGTGCTGCGCAGCGACCTCCCTGACGGCGTCAGCGTAATTTGTTACGCTGACGACACGCTCGTCCTTGCACAGGGAGAGTCGCACCAGGCGGCGGCCGACGTGGCGACGGAAGCGGTCGCGACAGTCGTTCAGAGGATCCGGCGGTTGGGACTCGACGTGGCGCTGCACAAGACGGAGGCCATGTGTTTTCATGGCAGCCGTAACGTGCCACAGTCGAGTTACAGCATTACGGTGGAAGGAGTTCCAATCGGAGTCAAGAGGACGATGAAGTACCTGGGACTCGTCCTCGACAGCCGGTGGAACTTCAAGGAGCATTTCTTGAGTTTGGCCCCAAAGCTGAACCGTGCAGCAGCCGCCCTCAGGCGACTCCTGCCCAATCTCAGCGGGCCAAACGCTTCCTGCCGTAGGCTGTACGCTGGTGTCGTGCGGTCCATGGCCCTCTACGGGGCCCCTGTGTGGGCCCTGAGCATCCGGACGCGACCACAGAAGCTGGTCGCATGCCAGAGGGTCATGGCTATCCGAATGATCCGGGGATACCGCACGATTGCCGGCGAATCGGCCAACCTGCTTGCCGGATTGCTGCCTTGGGATCTGGAGGCGACTGCCCTCCAGCGCGTCTATGAGTGGCGCGTGGAGGCGCAGCGCCGGGGCGTGACCCCGCTGCCTCGCGAAGTCGAGGCGCGGCGCGAAGACCTCCGGCGCGATCTCAGGGCAGTATGGAAGGAACGACTGTCGCGACCGACGGCCGGGCACGCCGCAATTGCGGCGGTAAGACCCCTCTTTGAGGAGTGGCTGGAGAGAAGTCATGGCGTCCTGACCTACCGCTTGACGCAGGTCCTCACCGGACACGGAAGTTTCGGGAGGTACCTGTGTCTGATGCGAAAGGAGGAGACGCCTGGGTGTCACCACTGCGAAGATCGCCCGGAGGACACGGTGGAGCATACGGTGCAAGACTGCCCAGCTTGGGCGGAGCACCGACGTGTCCTCACGGCTGCGATAGGCGGAGACCTCTCGCGCCCGGCATTGGTTGCGGCCATGCTGCGGGGCGAGACGGAGTGGGAAGCGGTCAGCTCCTTCTGCGAGGCAGTAATGCTCGTAAAGGAGGAGGCAGGCCGCGAGCGAGAGAGGACAGCGTCCTCCCTCCGCCCCAGCCGCAGTGGTAGGCGCCCACGGCGACGGA